>CAEFZY010055496.1:0-25901 GCA_903066815.1 Brachyrhaphis roseni | reverse complement strand
TCACTGAGAGGCATTAACTTGCGTCTTCCTCGACACATATATTCCACCTGTCTCACTCTTACCTTTTCTGCTGGAGCGCCCCTGGCAGCGTTAGAAAAAAAATTTATAAATAAGCCGCATTGTTGTATAAGCCGCAGGGTCGAAAGCGTGTGACAAAAGTCGCGGCTTATAGTCCGGAAATTACGGTATTTAATTATGTAATTTTAGTTTTTGAGGAATAGATTATTGGAGGTTTTTTATTTGATACCTGACATTTCTGAAAGCTTCCTTATTCATGTTGTCTGACCTTCCCATCAGAAACTTGCGATTTCATGTAGCAGACAAAAAAGTGTTTAATTGTTAAGATGAAGGAAATTATTTTTCAAAATTACTTACAGACGAAGTTTTATGATAAGTGGTGGGGATTTATCCTCTAACAGCTTTTCCAGTTCTGCACATGTAAGGACTAAAGGTTTAGCCTGACTGAACGGAGAGCATTGATCAACTTTACAAACCAATCATTTGTTATTCAATCACACCTCAGTCATCCTCCACATTTGAGTCTGGACTTTGACCTTTCCTTGGTGTCCATGATGCTGAAACTGAACAGCTGGAAGTCGACACTATTTACTACCTAGTAAGGTTGCACCTGTTGCATGTTTCTGGCTAATCACTGACAACCAGTATATTAAAAATCTTGAGCTGCCAATTTCATTTTTGGCTGATACCAATTTATTTTTTGTCTGAAACGTTGTTAAATATAGTAATAAAGTCGATGAGTTGCCAATAGTGGGAGGATTATTGTTAACTCCAAACACATCTACATATACTGTAGATGTGACCTGATGGGCCAGACTGTCAGTCAAACCTCTGTCACAGCAGAGCAGAAGAGGATAGTAGCTGATTAAAAGACTTTTGCAGAGGTAGATAAAAATCGGTGGATAAGATCAGCTTCATGTGTAAAAATGGGCAGATCACAGATTTCCCAAAATTAAGAAAATCGGCACCAATAAATCGATGCACCCCTACTACCTGTTTGGCTTCTGTAGGCAACTTTTTGGATTTGATTCGGGTTTAACAGAGTAGGTGGGGCTGAAAAAAATAATGTATAACACATCTTTGGGCTTTTCATTTGAAAAGAATGTTAAAAACTTATCATTTTCATTTCCTTCTCACTTGTGCACTGCTTTGTGTTGGTCTGCCTCATATATTCCTTATTAAATACACGAAAGTTTGATGTTATAGCCTGATAAAATGAGAAAGAGTTCAGGATCTGTAGAGAGAGCAGCAGCAGCGTCTGGCTCATTGACGGCCGTCTAGATGCGTGTGTGTGTGTGTGTGTGTGCACATGCAGGACATGAGTCTCCTCTGTGTGTTGGTGGTGTGCTCCGTCCCCCAGGTCGGGGGTTGTGAGGGTCTGTGGGGGTGGCGGAGGGTCACGGCTCGGTGCACCCATCTGCTGCAGCTGGCCACGAGGACGGAGATGATCAGGCTATTAGCGGCACCCGCTGCCCGAGGAGGCTGGCTGAACACAGCAGCTGGCGGCACAAACTGGAGCAGTCTAGCAGACATAATTCAATCCTCTCCATCTTCCTCATTAAACGTCCCGTAGATCCACGACTTTTCCGCTCAATTTAAACCGTTACTTTGTACTTTTTTGTGAGGGTCGGTGAAGTTACCTGTAATAGTTCCCTTACCCATGTCACTGTGAGCTGGTTGGAAAAAAGAGAGAACTGCAGAGGAGGAATTGATTAAAAAATGTAATCTCAGAGGTTTATGATTAATCATGATTATTCACATTGCCTAGAGTTCCTGTGGAGGGGTTTTTAGCAGAAAACGATAAGAAACTGAACACTGCAGGTCTGAACGGAAGTCCCTCTCCTCCGCAGGGCTGGCTGTGTGAACTGCTTCGATGGAAGGAAAACCCCAGCCCCGAGAACCGCACCCTGTGGGACAACCTGTGCACCATCCGGAGGTTCCTGGCGCTGCCACAGGCTGACAGGGACCTGGCCTACGAGGAGGAGTCCCGACACCATCACAGCGAACGGCTGCACACCGTCCTCCACCTGCCGCAGGACGCTCAGGTAAGAACTCCTCACTGTCTGGAGGGACAGGCTGATTGGCTCCGGAAGCAGGCGGCAAACGCTGGAATATGCATTTCTGATTGGTTGAACCTTTTCAACTCTGATTGGTTCTGAAGCATTGAGGCAAAACACCTATTTACACCGACTGGACTGGAAGAGAAACCAAGGTTGTAATGGTTTTGGGTTTTCCAGTTTTATTTTATTCTGACTTTTTTTGTCTCATTACTTAAATATTGTTTAGTTTCAGTTTAGTTTGTATTAGTCATAGCAGTAGTTTTACTTTATTTCATACTTTGACCTTTTTGAATTTTGCACTAAAAAATGACCAAAGTATTGGGATTATGTATTCACCGATTGGTTATTGAATACTACACAGAAGATAACATTTTCAAAAAATGGATTCAGTTATTGTTGAACAACCAGCTGACTGTTTTATAACAACCATTGATGTTTTTTTTGTGTTTTTTTTTTTTTTTTTGTGGAGTAGCATGAGGAGGAACATGGAGAATTGTAATTTATCGACAGCTGATGTAAACTGCTTATACGGAGGAAAAAAATTACATTAGTTCAAAAGACTAATAAATAGATTCATAAACAGAAATCAAGGATATTGTCTCTGTGATTTCAGAATGTTTTAGAATATACTTCCAGTTAGTTGTAGTTTTTCCCCATAAATGAAGATTTTTGCTTTTGTGATTTAACATGTTTTCTCAATGTCAGATTTTATTATTTTATTAGTTTTCGTTAACTGTAATAACATTGAGACAAACTTTGCTGCCATCTTGTTTTTCCTCCATGTCTCTCTTCAACAACTCCTTTGCTTTTTTTTTTTTTTTTCAAAACTATGAAAGGTTTTTTTTTTTCCTCTGGATGTGTCCACCGTCACGCAGCTCATTTGTCATTATTACCCTCAGATTTATTCTGCATGGGGCTGTTTGATCTCATGCACATGTGTTTGTGTGTCCCTGCGTGCCCCTCTGGAGCCAAGAATAAACAGTGTTGCTGGGTGGTGTGGCATCAGAGGAAATGCCCCATTAGTTTATGAGGAGGGTGGGGGGGATCGATGCAGGATGCATGCTAACATGTCAGCCTCTTTCATTGCCGCGACCCTTCCACTCACACACAACATGGAGATCACTCACTTTCTCCCACTGAAGACCCTCCTGATCCTCAGCAAACAGACCAGCCAAGAAATTTTAACACCAGCCTGCATGGATGAATTGAAATCAACTCTGAACGTAGCTTGAAGGTAGAGAATGAAGCCACATAACAGGAACAGGAACTGACTGGATGATTCTGCTGCTGGAAGGGTGGAGTCAAAAATAACTTTATTCTCCTGTCTTTGTTATGACAACTTCACATTAACCAAGAAATCATGATCTGACATAAATTTGTTATAAAAGTATTACTGATTAAACTTTAGCTTTAATAACATAAAGCTACATAATTTTTTAAAGTTTAATTTAATTGCTTGTTCAGCAGGAGTTTGTCATTTTGCTGGTCTGGATCTTGCAGCTGTTCAATAACACAATGCCAAGAAGGAAAGGCCTCAGAAGTGAGCTTACAAAACAACTGCTGCTGCTGCTTCATGTCATTCTGGAAGTGAGAAATATTCATCACAAGTGGAAAACGTTCAAGGCAGCTGGCAGTTTTCTCAAACCCAGCTCTACATGCAGCATAGCTGCATATGCTACATGTAGAGCATATGCATGCTCTACATGTAGCCATTGATGTAGGCCATCAACGGCCTACATCCATTGAGTCAATCACAAAATGTTCTCTAAGCCAAACTTGTCCAGAGAACCAAAAAAGCAAATAGCGTCACAAACAGAAAAGTGATCCCAAACATAACCACATATCTACAACAAAACCTGCAAATAATGAGTCCTGCAATAACTAAAAAAATAATAAAATGCTGAAACTGGAAGAAATCTGTACCTTAGCAAACATGCTGCAAAAAAGAGAGGACTAGTTTCTAGAAAGTCACAGAGAGGAACTTATTATTCATGAAGACGGTTCTACCAGGCCGAACATCTTTGCATCTCCACAAAACACCAACATTTTAAGATTTCAGCATCTCAAGTCAAGAGTCTCATCATACAGATTTTCACTGTTCGCTCCATCCATCTGTTTTATACATCTGTAGAAACAGTTGTGCAAGAGATCAGTATCCAGCCATTGTCACTGAGATCAGTCATCATGTTGTGATGCTGATAAAGAACAGGTCTGTGCAAGTCGCTCCATCCTGAAAAAAACAAAAACAAACAAAAAATGTCATGATTTAATTAGATTCCCTCCCTTTTTTCCGCCCCCAAGTCTCAAAAATATCAAACCACCACAAAGGTGGTTTGATATTTTATGTCCAACAGAAAGACGTGTCACTTCCTTTGTCATGGCTCTCAGTAAAGATGGAAGGATTGTTGGTTAGCCTGAGTCCAGCTTTACATGTGTTAAATCACAAAAACACATCTAGGAATCCATCCGATCTCCAGTAGATAATTATTCCACATGCAAGGGACACACCGGTTCCCTTTTTACACTTCCAATACAATACCGATATCTGAGGCTTAGTATTGGCTGATAGCAATATGACACAGAAAAACAGGGAATTGACTTAAAAGTATTTTTTTGTTTTTAACACAGACATTAATGTGGTGAATTACAAATGTATTTGATAATTGTGCACTGAAATACACCAACAGCTTCACAAGCTTGATCAAACATGGAAAAATAACACAACTTCAATTTGTTCAGTCAGCACAATAAGTCAATCAATCAATCAATCAATCAATCAATCAATCAAAGCTTATTTATGTAGCACATTTCAGGAACAAGCCAGTGATTCACATAGTAATAACACAAAGTTTTGAAATTAGGAGGATAACAGCCAATTTAATATAAATAATAAAGAAACGGCAACTGATAAAACAATGTAAAAATGATACAGTGACAAGCCTTCTTTCGAATGGTTCAGAAAGTGAAATTAAAAATTTTGAATATAATGTAAAATAAATAATAAAGTATGACACAAAGCATAGAATTAGACTGAATAGATCTGCCCTCATGGTTCGGGCACATTGTTACCGATAGAGCTAGAATTTCTTTCAATATCAGAACTGATACTGATGTTAGTATCAAATCGTCTACTTCTACATTCTATAAATCAAAAACAGGCATATGCTCAAACATCACATCTTCTGATTCAGACGCTCAGCATCGCTTTACCATCCTCTACCTCTGCTGTGGTTCAGAGTTCAAAGTGATGTTCTTATCATGTATTAATGAGGAACAACATCTGTGTGGGTGTGGGTGTGTGTGTCTGTGCGTGAGACTGTGTTCCACTGCGGGCCCCACATTGGCCCCATGTTTCACACAATCTGGTACTGATCCTGGGTGGTTCCGCCACTCAGCAGTCTGCGCCGATGCAGATCCACATAAAAAATGAAAGCGCCGCTGAGACTCTGAGGTGAAGCTCTGCAGCCCTGAAGTGTGTGTCTGAACAGACCCGGGTGTTCGGTGTGAGGCAGTCCTGTGCATTGGGGGGCTTTGAGAAATCACTGCCTGCCTGAGTGTGTGTGTGTGTGTCAGGTCTGCAGGTGCTGTGTGTCGGTGTGGCATCACGATTCTCCAGAAACCGTCTCCACAGCAGCAATGTTCATCCCACTGCCGGTAAAGTCTGCCCTCATAAATAATTTCTCCTTTGATTTTTGCTCCATTTATTTTTATTTCTTTACTCCAGTTGTGCTGCTGTTTATGTGCGCGACCTCTTGTTGTGGAAGATAATCTCCGAAATAACAGACTAGAAAAAGAAAAGGCAACATTTATGAGTCTCACTTCAGTGGGAAGAAGATGAGGCCTTTTCTACATACATTTCCATAATTACTCAGAAGTTATTTTAGAAATATGCTGCCTTTATACAATTTAAAAGAAAAAACAAATGAATACATAAACAGGGGTGTGGCCACAGGGGTTGCTGGTGGAGGGTGGGCCCCTGGGTACCCTTGAAATCTGATTGGCCACCCTGTCTGGTCACCCCTACCCAAGCTGTCAGTTTGTTCATATCATATCATATCATATCATATCATATCATATCATATCATATCATATCATATCATATCATATCAAAATATGCATTTCTGTCATAAATTATTAGAAATTATTCTTTTTTTTGTTTTACAATTGCCATTAATATTTTTTTTGGTGATTGTTTCGAGTTTGGTTTTTTAGGACATTATCTATTAATGAACATTTTCATTTAAATACATTATGTTATAGCCAAGTGGCTATTGTTCATCTCTTGTCTCTTCAGCAGGTTGATGAACATGGTGTTTAATAATAATAATAATAATAATAATAATAATAATAATAATAAAAAGCAGCCTTTGATTACTGCACCAAAAAACTTAATGAAGTGGAAAATGTGTAAATGAAACAGTTGTTTGTAATTTGTAGACTATAAGGTTTCAATCATTTTGACTTTAAGCAGATAAGTAAGTTGAGTAGATTTAGCATAGCAGCGCTAAAAACTGACTTCTACACAATTAAGCTGCGCTAAGCTAAGCAGGCTAATTGTGTGACAAGAAAAATGATCCATTGTAACAAACAAATCTACTGCAGAGGTTTCACATGCTAAACAGATCTGTGTGTTTTATTTTGGGAAAATAAATAGTTTCGTTGTTGAAGTTTTTCCCTGCTGTTCATTGTGATATAAGACTGCAGTTCATTTACATGAAATGAACATTTTAATGTGTCGCCCTAAGAAAAAATATGTATGTAATAATAATTAGATCCCACAACATATTAACAGTTTTCCTTCACAAACCCCACATCCAGATTAACAAACAGCAAAAATATTACATCTCATTTAAAAAAAAAAAAAAAAAAAAAAACTGAAGTATGAAATACGAAGTGGTTAAACCAATGGGAATGGCAGCAGCCATGTTGAAGATTCTTCAACTCAAACAAGCGGATGCTTCACTTCAGTGTTACTGTTTAGCTGAGCTGAACTATGACCACAATGCACACTCGTTATGTTTCTCTGTAAATCTCTGATGATTTTACATGACAGATGATTAACAAAGCTATTAAAACGTCTGCTTTACAAGTCAGCTCATTGCAGTTTATTGTGGCCACAGCATTGGTGATGGACTTTAGCTGGGAGGAGGGTGTGAATTAAATCTATTTCCTATATGTAGATAAGATGTTCTGATGTTCTAGCAGATTCATAAGTGAAACAAAATAACCCTTCCCAATGTGAAAATGCAAAGAAGACATTACCTTATTATTACACTCATTATTACTTAAACTCCAACTGGAGCTTATCGAACACCAGGTGGGATATTTGACAACATTCAACATGACTCACCATCAGGTGCTATTAAGTACAGATTATGACCCTGTTGACTTTCCATAGCTCACAGAAAAACCTAAAAACCTTTTAGCTTCACTGAGAACGAGCCTCTGAAGAGTCGATGTCACATCCCTTTGGTTTGGAGCAGGGCTGTAGTAGCTTTGGATTTTTTTCATTATGGTTTAGTTTTCATTGTGACTTTATGCTTGACTAATTCAGTTAGATTTAATTAGTTTGTAGAGCGCTTGCTAGTTTTTATTACATAGTAAAAGTTAAATATTGCTTAGTTTTGGTGTAGTTTTGTTTTAGTTTATAGTAGTAGCTTTAGTTGATTCATACTTTTTTTTTAGGTGCAGAATTCACCTAAAAAAAAAGGTGAATTCTTTGAATTCAAAAATTCAAAGGTTGAATTTTTGAATTCAACCTTTGAATTCAAAAGGTTTGTCATAATGTGTAATTATGAACACATTACTCAGTCAATGTGTTCATAATGTGATTATGAACACATTGTGTTCATAATCACAATGTGTTCATAATTGTGATTATGAACACATTGACTGAGTAATGAGCTGAACAACCAGCTGGCTGCTGGCTTCTAACATCTTTTGCTGTGGCCATTTTGTGGACCAAGTTCCACCAGGAGAATAATGGAGAACCGTCATTTATAGATGGCTGACATAAACTGCTGGTGTGGGGAAAAAAATAATAAATTTCACATCAGTTCAAAAAGCTAATAAATAGATTTATAAACACCAAAGTGAAGAATATCATGTATAATTTAAGCATGTTTAACTTTTATAAACACACAATATAGTTTCAGTTAGCTATAGTTTTCCCCATTAATTACCATTTAGGTTTTTTTTTTTCAGTTAACGAAAATGTTTTCTCAGTTTCAGTTTTTGTTATTTCGTTAGCTTTAGTTAACCGTAGCAACCAGTCGGGTTTTGTCTTTATCCGCTAATTTTCTGTCGTGACACTCTCACTAGACTCTTCACTTTTATTTGGGAAAATGTGTTAGGGACTGGAAAGCATTGATTTTTACAAGATTTCCTTCTCCTAAAACATTGGTGTAATGTCTGCACACCTATTAACTGCTTCAATTTAGCATGTCGTGAACTTTAAATCACGTGTTTCTTTTCTTTCTTTTTTTTTAAAGAAAAATAAAATGCAGGTTCTGTAATTTGGATCTTTGGTTGCTGCATCTTTTCGTTTATGTTTCCCATTTGAGGACGGAGTGTTGATGCCGTGTGTGTGTGCAGGGGTGTGTGTGTGTGTGTGTTGTGTCCGTGCTTGCCTCAGTGTGTTTGTCTCAGCGCTGTACCCCGGTGGCCTCTCGCTCTGCTGCTGCAGGGTGGAGTCTGGGCTTTTTGGTGAACCACAATTAAGTTAATTCTTTAATTGCAGATAAATGGAATGAATACCACACACAGCGAGAGACATGAAAAGGACAATGTAGCAAAGCCTAGCATGCAGAGTGCACATACGCAGCATACGGGATGTAGACCCACACAAGAGTGCTTATGATTTTTAATCAGAGAAACTGCTTGTGATGTCAGTAAAACAGGATGTGGTTTAGTCCAGACTAAGACAGAAAGACAGACAAAAAGATAGAGACTAAAACAGGCCTAGACAGACAGACAGAGGATCTGGGGAAAATGAAGCAAAAATTAACAGCTAAGGTGAAGTCATGCCAAAAACTAAGAGAAAAGTGATTCCCCCCCATTATATATTTATCTCTGTGTTAATGGTGTCTCTGGTGGTCACACACTCCCCCCACTCCACCCCTACAAACACACACTCACACACACAAGCAGGCAGAAACACGGGGAGCGTTAGCTGCCCTGGAGGACCTGAGCTCATTAAGAAAGAGATAAATGTTTCATATTCCATAATTCTTTCATAGTTCTGCGCCGTAATTTGCCTTGATTTACGTTTAAAAGAAAACTTTCTCATTTCACTGCAGAGCACTCAGAATGCTGCCAGGAGGACAGGAGGGGGTGTGTGGGTGCGTGGGTGTGTGTGTGTGTGTGTGTGCGAGTTATGGGGAGTAGAGGAATGGGGTCGGGGGGAGTGATTTAAAGAATATTAAATCACCCCACAAGGAGAGATGGGCTCATCACAAAGTTCCAGATCTTTGTGGCTTGACTGACTTGATCTAAAAGTGACATTGAATCTTCTTTATTTTTTTAGGCATCTTCAAAGCAACACTTTGAAACTCCAGTGGAGTTTGGTTAGTCTAGAGGTTCATGAATGTTATCTGTTCTGATTGTCCTGCAATTGATCCTGAGAGAAAAGTAAAGGTACAAAACAGACCCCAGGAGCTCAGAACCAAGAACAACATGACTTAGTCAAGTTTCTTTAGATTAATCAAATGATACACAAGCAGACTCAGGAGTAAGTCTTACATAAAATAACAAACTCATGGATTCTCTCTAATGATGTAATGATACACCCAGGGATCAAGAAAACCTCAGTTTTGGTTTTCACAAATTGAAAATGTTTCACAAGTAAGAAAAAGTTTTTTAAATGGTCTGCAGTCAAAATGATCCCCTTCTGTATTTCTGCAGACATAACTTGTTTCATAAATCTCAAAATCTACTTTAAAGAATCTGTTTCTGATAGGATTGTCCTTTTATGGTGTGACCATTCTTTTGGTTTATTTTTTGTTTCTATAACACCTGCTAGGTTAGCTAATGTTATCTACATAATATTTGCTGACAGAAAAGAATTGGAAAGATTTTGATCAGAATCCACCTCTAGAAGTGATAATACCAGTTTTCTAAAATAGAATATTTTTCTGTCAGTTGTACTTTTCTGGATCATCCTGGTCATCAGAAAAGCCCATCCAGATGTTGCCATGTTAACTTTGGCTCCGATTATTCATGTTGACAGCACAAGCTGCCAGTCACTGTCTTTAGATGAAGCCTGACCCACTGTCCCTCTATATCAAATAAGCCTTGCTGTGGCCCTCCTCTTGTGCCTGTTTTCAGTCTCACTCAGTGCTACAGCAGACAATGAACTTGTGTTTGCATGTGTGTGAAACACAGCAAAAAAAAAAAAAAAAACGGGGGGGAAAAAAGAAGGAATGTTTTGCAACTGTGACTCAGATCCTATTGTTTCTGTTAGGTTTTAGTTTCTTCATGTTACTACTTTTTTACAGACTTCTCTTCAGGCTGGCCAGCAACATCTCAACAAGAGCGACCTGTTTAAAGGTCAAGGTTAGATGCTTGTGGAGCAACATCTTTGGTATTCCGTGAAAAAAGACAAAACATCCGTTGAACACAAGTATTCTTCAAGTACTGTGGCTAACCAACCTTTAGCCACTAGCATAGTTGAAATTAGCATCTACTTCAGAGCTTCCTGCTAGTGCTAGCTCTTTAATATCTAATGGCATTTGGTCATCTCTAGATGAAATTCTAACAGTGTTACTCCAGTACTACTTCCTTTCTTCCTTCAGAGTAAAAGTTAATAGACAAGGAATACAGTAAGGAACAAAGCCCTCATGCGGGGGTTATGTCCTGTGGTCTGATCTCTTGGCTGGTAATGTCAAGCGATATATTTGTAGGAAGCTTTGAAGTCTGAAGACACAGTCATGTGGTTTGGATGTGACAACTTGGTGGTGTGTGGGAATGTGTGGGGGTTGAAAATACTAAAACAAAATTATGCGGCCGAATTACCAAAAACAAGAATGTTTAGGCTGATTTAAAGTCATAGAGAGACAGAAACTGTTATGTCTGGTGGCCGTAGTTCTCCATGTAGTTGTCGTGGGTTCGATTCCCGGTGTAGAGCCGTTTGCTGCATGTCCTCTCTCTCCATCTTGTTTCCTGTCAGTTGACTGTCAGTTTTTTGCATCTAGTTGCAAAAAAATAAAAAAAGAAATTATTATAAATGCACACATGAACTGGAATTTCAGTAAATTGTTGGTCAAAAGTTAATGAATTATTTTTTCAACTTAAGGCCTGCATAAATACGTATTTATTATTAAATTTGTCTTTGTTAAACAGGAAAATGAAGGTAAAACCTCATGAGAGTCAGTAGGCTTGTGCCACGGGCGTGTACGGTTCTTTTCTTTAACCAAATGAACATTTTACATTCCTCTGAGCTTTGCGCATGAGGCTTTTTTTTCTGTAGTGATTACAGTGGATCTTCTTGTAGCTCTGATCTTTCTCTGGCCTTCGCTGCAGAGGTTTGGAAACCAAAACCATGATCTTTACATAACCTTAACACAATAGTTTTTATTCCTAAACTTAAACAGAGTTTATCCGTGTGGATGACAGGTCAGTAAACAGTCATCCTATGAGTCAGTTTTCCGACTAATAAATCCATTTTTTAAAGTCTGAAACATGTTTTTCTAATTTTTTGGGGGGGAGGAAAAAAAGGATCAGAAAATGTTCAACAAAGCAACCAGATTCAGAGGTCCTGTACCCTGGCCGTCCTGTTGCCCGGCTACGGGTTTAGCTAGCTGTTTCGGCGGAGTGCGTCGACCTCAGTGACATGAGGCTCTCGCTTTTTCAGTTTCTAATTAAATCTACTAGAGAGAGCAGACATGTTTAATAGTTTTCACCTGGTTTCTTGTCCCCACGTTTAAACTTTTACCCCATAAACCGCGCAGATTTTCTCTATAACAAAACACACATACACACAGCTTCGACAGGTAGCCTTACATCTTCAACCTTATTGTCTTTTATAATGTTATAAACTCTAGCTTTAACATATTTTAATGGATTTTTATGCTATAAATGAAATGTGTCTGAGGAAAACTTGCTCACACACGCATACTTGAAAAGCTGAAAAACGTATGATATAACCATTTCATACCAGTCGGTATGAATGATTATTGATTAGCTTTTTTGTTTTAAATATCTGAAATACTGACAACTGGTGTCGAGACCTTTCTTGTTTCATCCATATTTTTCTCTCAATGCCGTTGGTCTTTATTTTTCAGCAGTTATGAGTCCCAGTGGTGAAACCTGAAACTGCTGCTGCACCATTTACTCAACAAAGAGTGAGATTATGGCTGTCAGAGGTTGAGCAGCTAAAGCCTTTCCTCTGCCTACATCCCCCAGAATGCTGTGCAGCTCTCGGTTGGATTTCAGTGAAATTACTGAAAATTCTATCAGACGGATTATCTAGGATTTAATAAAAGTACATTATTCTGTGGTCTAGATGGAAATCTCATTTACAGCAATAATACTAAAAGTTAAAGTTATGGTATTCTATATATGATCATTTTCCTAAAATTCTGTAATTTTTTGCCACAAAGAGGTGACGTTTTTTGTTTTTTTTTCCCAAAATAACTTTTGGCAAAAAGAGAGACTTTGCCCAATATTTTAGGAATGTGATGATATTGAATATTTAATCAGATTTATTGTCCAGTGCTAGCTGTTTCTATACTTTTACAGGAATTTTTTACATAAAAGTTCAGTGGGGGGAAACAAATGAAGATGTAAAAAGCCCTGCAAGGTAAGATCAGTTTCAGGAGGTCGTGGAGGATTCTCGGTTTCATCAACACCTCAAATGATACGGTGGCTCCCGGTTGGCATGGCAGCGGCGCCCCGTCTCACCCCCATCTTAAACCAGGAGTCAAGGGAGAGTCGGAGTGAAGGAGGAGACGGGGGTGTCTTTAGAGCGGGGCTCGCTGCACTCTGCTTGCTAACATCATCATTAGCTCATGAGGGAGACCAGACCCCACCGCCAATGCGTGCCGGTGTGCGTGGGTGTGTGTGTGTGTGGGTGGGGGTGTGTGTGTGTGTGTGTGGCCATTGATCCGCCGAGTCCCCACATGTCAGCCCGAATAAGCAGAGAAGTGATATGAAGGCCTAGAGTCGAGGGCTGGCGGGTCGCGGTGCATTTCACCATCCTCTCCATGATTTACCCTCAATTAAGCTATTAAGTGTCTGGGTTAGCTGCAGCGGTGGGGGGTTTGTGGATGTGTGGTCCTCATTAATAAAGCGAGGAAGCATCTTCTTTTTCATGCCTCATGCCTTTAACTGTCTCTGTTCTGCTCTTGGCCTCGCCTGCATTCTTCAAGACTTTTTTTAGATGTTTGAGGGAGCGAAACAAAACAAAATCTGGTTTATAGAAGGAGAAAAGGAAGGAGGGAAAAGAAAGGAGTGAATTCCTGTAAACTGGTCATTCTCTTCCCCCGGAAAATAAAGCCCCCGCGAATAAAGCGGAGCAGTTTCATGGTCTGGCCAGCCCACAGTATTATTTAAGTAATACCCTGTTATTATTGAAGAGAGAGGGAGAAACGCGAAGGACTATTATCTTTATGTGGGTCCTTTAATTTTAATGTGCCACAGATTTATAGCTGGGCATTCCAGTGGGGACGCCCCTCCCTGCTCTTTAAGACAGTGGGGCGGGCCGGGACCACAAGGCTCTCACAACAGCCACTACCTTCTGACAAACAACCAGAATCCCTGACATCCCTCCCAACACTTCATCCTGGCCTCCTCACAGCTGTCAAACAGCCTCAGCTGCTCCTGACAGCCAGCACACCAACCCCTCCAAACCCCCCCTCTAATACTCCTCCACCCCTCCCAGCCCCCTTCCCACCACACACACACACACCCACACACCCGCTGCACACAGTTAAACGCTGCAAAACATTGAGCTGCTTCAATCCTAACCCAGATTACTGAATAATCTGAGTTGATAAAAACACACATACACCTTTGGTGTGGCGTATGAGAAGTGAGAAACCTGCTTTTGAAATCATTTTCTAATCTGAAGAATCTTCTGATCTTTAAAGATTTTATTTTTAAAAAATGTTTTTTACATGTTTGTAAAAACTGTCACCTTGTTGTAATATGAAGCAGATAATCTGAAAAGATCTCCGCCGCCTCCCTGAGCAGCTGTTGACTCCCTGTCAAAAACAACCAATCAGAGCCAGGATTAGGGGCTTAGTGCTGTCAGTCAACTTTGTGTATGCGCTGCTAAATGTGCTAATGGCGGAGAAACAACTCACCGCTACAGGAAAACCGCTTATCTGCCGTCATCAGTGGCCATGCTAACTACATTAGCTGGAAATGAGCAGCACCTCATAAAGGATGTTTGACAGCCCAGAGACACACCCCCTGACTCTGAATGGTTGTTTTTAGTTAGCACTAGGAGAAGGCAAGGAAGCTCAATTTTCTCCACAAATTATCTGTCTCATACCATCCTGTCATTATATGGTGGCAATTTCAAATTTAATTCCAAATCAACAAACAAGACTGAGGAAGAAGACTCAGCGACTGATTCAGGAGTCAAATGTCATTGTGATGAGAAATATCAGGTTGTTTGTGTCAGAAAGTCTCTTTATGCTCCTTTAACCTCTCTTTTGAAATGGAAGGCAGTCAGCTTTTCAAATAATTCAACCAAATCGTCAGCCTGGTGAGAACCTGTCCCTCGTACAAAGGGTCTGGATCCTGGGCTGTAGAGAAATGATTGCTCCCTGGAGACTTCCTGAAGCAATTTGATCATATTTTACCCGATTGCTAATGTTCAACCTTGACGTATGTAATGCACCAGAAGTTGCAGCTGTTGTAAACAACCATCCCTCACTGCAATGAGACTGGCAAATCACAATTCTAAAACAGGGCAGAAAATCAACGTCATCATTCTGAACTCCCACTTCTGTTAGCTGATTGGCCTGGTTGAAATCCAGGTCAATGGGAGAAATCCCAGAAGGGAGATGAGAATCGAGCTCAGAGGTTAAATTCTGACCTTTCTGCTTAGAAGTTTCAGGTTTTCTACATTTATGGGTTTGGTCCTAGTATTCTGGTTTCCCAAAATTAACACGTTTCTTTATTTTTATCCGTTATGACCACATCTCCCTTCTAGCTGCTGGGAAAAATACGACAATGTTAATAAAATTGTACATTTTGTTTTGAAAGGTCTTTCATTCTAACTATCTCACATGTATCTGCAGCTCAGACAGCTGTGGCCCTGATGTTCACAGCTTTATTTTGTATGATTGTCCTTGAACACCCTTTCCCCTCGTCTGCCCTCAGAGGTTCTGAATGAGCTGGTTAAATAGTGATGGGGCTGTAAGACGCTTCCTGGCGGACCGCTGGTTGGTGTTTCACTACAGCTAATCTTACACACATTAGGTCAAAGGTTTACTGGACAGAAAGGCGTTTAAATGCAGCCCTGGAGCCGGTTAATGGTGCTTGACGCTTCAGAGCTGTGAAACACTTGTTCTCACCATTTGTTCACCCTGCAGTCCTGACTACTGTGTACCAGAGGAGGGGCAGTTAATGGATGTTTTATAAGATGGATTGCATCGCAGCGTGTTCAATGAGGATCTTAGATTTAAACCCACATGATTTTCCTTTTACCAAATGGATTTCTGGTTGGGTTTTTGATCAGGGGTCACTGTGCCCCGTTAATCAGCTCTACTTTCTTTCTCGCCAGGCACTTCACAGGCCTCCCCCGCTTCCGGTAAAGGAGCACCACTTGTCTCCGATGCGTGAAGAGCTTCTGCCTGCCCAAGTGAATGAGGAGAGGTCGCAGAACGTGGTAGTTGGAGCAGCAGGCGGATGTTCTCCTGCTGCGGCGAGCAGCGCTGGCGGCAACAAGAAGCCGCGATCACGCACTAAGGTACCGTCACTAAAAGACCCTTTCAACCTTTGACTCAGCTGACCTCTTGTGGTAGGGGTCACACTATGAATATCTGGTGCGAGAGACCAAAACAAAATGACACTAGTTACGACAGCTAAAGTGACAGATCAAGGAAGGAAAGTGCTAGTGTATTTCCAGGTGTATAAGTCACTTTAGCCAAAGGCTAAAATTACAGACCCCAAAGGCTCTGTAATCATGAAGAGGATTACAGAGAAGTCATGTTCGAAAAGTCATGTCTTGAAATTGGGGTGGAGGTTGTCCTTCTAGCAAGACAATGTCCCTAAACACACAGATGGAGCTATAATGCAGCTTGGATCAAAGCATGATCTTCTGTTAGAATGACCCATTCAAAGTCTGGGTGTAAAGTAGAGAATCAATGGCAAGATTTGAAAAATGATGCTCATAGATTCTCTGTGTAGTCTGACTGAGACTGAGGTATTTAGCAAAGAAATACCTCAGAACTCTCAGCTGATAGTTGAAGCAGACATACTTCAAAAGGTCTGTAGCATTAACATACTCTTCTGCTCTTTACTTTCTTTATAAAATGTTCAAAACCTTTTCATTTTCCATTCACTTTAATGCAATGTAATATAACTTTGGTTACAACATTTTGCAGTCATTTCAGCAAAAAGCTAAAATATAAGCAAGAGATTATGGAGAGGTAGTCAGCCAGGCCAGTGGTGAATACTTGATTTGCGTTTCCCGATAGTTTTCCATTCTGACACAAAACTCCTGCTGACGGCCCGAAATGTCAAGGCTCACAGCAATTTTATGTGCCAACAACTTTTCACGCAGTGAATTCTACACTTCTTTGTATCGGTCTGTCACATAAAACGTGAAAGCTGATTTGTTTTTCCTGTCTGAATTGGCCGTTTCCTTCCAGATTTCGTTAGAGGCCCTGGCCATACTGCAGAGCTTCATCCAGGATGTGGGCCTGTACCCGGACCAGGAGGCCATCCACACCCTGTCTGCGCAGCTCGACCTCCCCAAGCACACCATCATCAAGTTCTTCCAGAACCAGCGCTACCACGTCAAGCACCACGGCCGCCTCAAGGAGCTGGGCGAGGGGGCGGCGGCCAGCGGCGGCGTCGATGTCAGCGAATACAGGGACGAGGAGCTGCTCTCCGGCTCCGAGGACCCAGAGTCCAGCGAGGACGGGGCCGAGGAGATCTACCAGACGGCCGAGGGGAGCAGCGGCAGCACGGGGGGGCTGAACCAGACCTCCTCCACCTCCACCCCCAGTCAGTCGTCCTCCGGTAACAGTGTCGCTCCAGAGGAGGGCAAGGACAAGGGGCCCGGCCGGCTTGGTGGTCCTCTGGTTCCGGGCGGATCCTCCTCATCCAGTCCTCAACAGCAGACTGACTACCAGAGGTAGAAACCGAGCGACATTGCCAGATCAGGACAAAACTGGAGAAGAAGACTCTAGGAAGTTGTCATGACAGCAGCAAAGCGACGGCGAGAGGCGTGGATGGCTGTGACGGCCCACTGATCTGAGATCCCACATGTACATGACTCAAACAGTTCATCGTGACAATCTCCCATCTGTGGAATTTGTGAATTTACCTCAGAAAAAGACTGCAGGTTTTTTTCCGGAGCGGTTTGTGTAACTGTGACCAAATGACCACAGAACCGTTTTATCGTTTCCCCCTGTCTGATCTTTAAGACCTTCGCTGCTCAAGCAGAAACAGTCACTCTACTTCTCTGCCACAAAGGGAAGTTCCTCCTTCTGATCACTGAAGTCTGAGCACACCTCACCAGGAAGGTCCTCACCTGACTGTCAGGTTCTCTCCCCTCAGAGGCGACGGGAACCTGAGACTTTCATCCATCCTCAGGAGACAGTGACGTTGCTTTCGCCTGCCTGAAAATGCACACAGACAAGCTTTAATTCGCCGAGGGAGGAGGGCAATCGAGACTCCAGAGCCCCCTGGTAGTCCTGTCTAGCACTTACAGTTCACACGGACTCACTGCTGTTAGGGGCGACCTTCTGCTCTCCCCAAGGGACAGTTGGGCCTGACCCACCTTCCTGGCTCCATCCGTCAACGTGTGGTGGAAGGAAAAAAGAAAGAAAAGTACCCAGAAGGTCTAAAGACAGCGCCTAAATGTTCAGCAACCAAACAATCAGTCACTTTATGTGCGGTAGTCGTCCCTCCTCCCCTCCCTGCCCACAGTCCCTGTGTTTCACCACACCTACCCGCACTTAAACGTCACCAAGCCTATTTATTGCTATCTTTATCCATGATTATTATTATCATTATTTTTATTATTGTTGTTATTATGGTTAGAATTGCTGTCACTGCGTGCTATTTCTAGGTTTTATTTCCATGGTTTGAAGCGGCGGTTTCCAGAACTGGGCGGCTGTGTGGACAACAGACAGTAAAAGTTTCGGTTCCGCCATCAAAAATGGGGGACGAGAAAAAAAACAAAAGAAAGTCGGCGAGGCTGGACAAACATAAAGAGAGGCAGTTACTGATGTTACTGGGTAAAATAAAAATGTCCTGTCATGCCATGCCATTTTTTTTATTAGCTGTGCCCCCCCCCTCCCCCTCCTCCAAAAAAATAGGAAAGACGTCTTGGAAGGAAAGAATCCAGTGTGCTTCTTTTTTGCTGCAGTTGATGACAATCTACTTTTTTGAGCTCTTAAAGAAAAGTTGCAGGTTTAACTCTGTTGTTAGCTTTTAATGCTTGTAAGTACCCAAAATGGGATAAATTGTTGTTATTATACTTGTTTTTTTTTTTGTTTGTTTTTTTTTTTTGTTTGTTTCTTTTTTTTTTCTGAGTGTTTTTAAAAATTTGAGCCAGTTCGGAGAGATGGAGGACTCAGTGAAAACTTTCAACAAGGCTATTTAAAAACACACACACACACATGCTCTTCTTATTTGATGTTTGGTGCAGTCGTGTAAGCGTTCAGTATGTTTGAAATACTAGCATGGTTACCGTCCGGTTTGACGATGGTGATTGGCTGCTGTCCGGCGAGCTGCCTGTCCAGTCAGTGCTCTGTGTGATGATGATGATGATGATTATGATGTTGTGTTCTTCTGTGTGACAGGAATCAGGGTTAGACTCCAGTAAGGAAATCTTTGTCCATAAATGTTGAAGTGAATTAAAATTTGTGCATTCAAAACTGTTTTGTTGTTGTGATGTCCATCACGGGGCAGCGCACGCACACACACACACACATGCACACCCCTGCACACAGGACAAACGACCGTGCACACACACTCACACCTAAGGGTGACTTGCAGTATTCAGTCGACCTAAAAGTCGCCCATGCATGCAGAGGGAGAACATGCAAACGCCACGCAGAACAGAAAGACTCCAGGCTGGGATTCAAAGCCACCGCCCTGCTGGCATCAATCATTTAATAATAACACATAAATAATTAAAGCTGTAAGTCAAACCTGAATAAAGAAATCATATTTACTGATGTAAATAAAAAGAGGGTTTTTTTTTTTAGCACAAAGCCATGCAGAAGTGTTGCATGTTACATATTTACATATTTCTTTTGTTTCTGTTTTTCTTTTGTCATCCTTCGATATTTCCGACCATCAGGCAGCTGTATGTAATATAAAGGATAATCCAATAAAATTAAAAAGCATTTTCAAATGATGATTTACTTCATTAAGGGAAAAAAACATATCCAAACCAACCTGGTCCTGTGGGAAAAAGTAATCGTTCCCTAACATATGGTTGTTTCGCTCCAAGCAGCAACAACTTCAAACGTTTCAAATCAGTTAATTTGTTTTTATTTCACTTTGAGGAAATTTTCACTCACTCTTCTTTTTTCAGAATTTCAGCTTAAGAACATTCCACCGTATCGTAATTCAAGGTGGTTCAATTTAAGGTTGTAGAATAGTCTGATCAATATTGTAGACTTTGACTAGTCCGTTCTCCGGTCTTCATTTTGCTGCTGTTTTGTCCCATTCGGACTTGATGCTCTTTCTATCAGTGTGTTGAACAACACAACCTACAAGCACCTTAACCTAAAGTCACAATCATTTCTCCTTTTCCAAACTACAAACACATTTTACATATTCTTAATCATATTAAATTAAAACCAAACTCTATTCATGTAATTCAATTTACAGAGCAATCACTTTAACATGTGGTCAAAAAGACAAATCAGTCCCATTCATATGTATAGATATGGTATAGAAACCCATTAAGTCCATTTCTGCTGCAAACACAATCCGATTCATTCCAACAAAAAGCATAATCATATTCAATCATAATCCAGTTCCATACAGTAACTCCATATTAAACATCCAACTCATCTGATCCTGGATGTTTATGTTTATGGAGAGACTTCTAGGTCCTTTGCAGTTTATTAGCAGATCACATACAAGTCCCAGGGGAAAATCTTTGTTGGAGATGATGTGTTTTGATCCATGATAGCATGTCAGAGACAGTTTGAGATTCATGTGCAGAGCCTTTGGGAAATCCTGTGGCAAAGAGAAGTCAGGATATATTCACTAGTGAGAGAAGTACGAATAGAACTACGAGTGTGATCTCCCTGTGATTGTAGTATGGACGAAGGGATACCCTGGTTGACAGTGTCAAATGTAACTGAAATTGGATGAGAACAAGTTGAGCAGGATATGTAAGAGTTATCTGCGTAAGGGAGACCAGTCTTTGCAGCAATACAGAGAGACCTCCAGCAGAACCAGAACCAGGCCCAGTATGGCTGGCAAAGGACTGAAAGAACTTTCAGAAGGATTGCAGAGAGCTTCACTTTGCAAGTCGGTCCGCACAGTTAGCAGCAACCCTCCTGGATCTTTAGCCCACAACGAGATGATGCATGGTGTAAAAGGTCACAGCTCAGGAGGGACAGTTATAATTCCAGTCAGGAGAAAAGTAAGACAGGACACGTTGAATGTTTAAAACATGACCGGCTCCAGATGCATCCTGACGCCAAGCTGCAACAAGAAAACAATTTACCCAACAGATTCATTATGACAGTCATTTGCATCAGTGGAACAAACACATTTCAAGCTGGCTGTGTAATGAGCCTGAGGTGTTTGGAGGTGTTTAACCTGCCGCCGGGGGCCGGATCAGGCATTCTGTGGCTCTAAATGCCCATTCTTGACTCTTTCAGTAAACAATGGAGCCTGAGTGCAGCTGATGAGCCGGAGGGTAGAGGTCTTCCTGCAGACCCGGCCCCACTCAGTGTGTCTTCTTACGCCTCAGGACAATCAGCTCATGCTGTGATTCTGTCTGTGGACTGACTCTTCCTGCTGAGAAACTCTTGTTTCTGAAAAGTATACACACCCCGTTCACGTTTAGGACTTAGAAACAAAAAATTATTTCAGAAAAAGTGAAAGCCACAACCCAATTGTATGTTTTATGTAGTCTGCTAGGATTTATGACTGGCTTGCTTGCATCTCTCAGCTAAAGCTGCAGTTTTGCAGAGACACTAAAGAAGATCAACATGATGTCATCTCTCTCTCTCTCTCTCTCTCTCTGTTGCGCTGTCAGCTGCCTCTGTCTCTTCCAGCGCTCACACACTGCATGTCTTACGGCACGACCAAACACTTAAGTCAATAATTACGGTACAAGAAAAATAATAAACAAAATTATAATCTTTTAAGGAATATTACAATGTTTATTGTACAGTACACATGGAAAAGAGATCTCTTTTCTTCCCTAAAGAATATTTTTGGAACCTTGTGATTCAAAGTTTTATGGTCTAATGAAACAGGACTGAAATATTTGAGGCATAATTCCAAAATGTATGTTTGACACCAAACAGCTCCGCACATAAAGAAACACCATGTCCACAGTACAACATGGTGCTGGCTGCATCATACTGTGGGATTACTTTTTTTTTGTCACTCTGGATAAAATTATAAACTGTTCTAAACACAAATCTGTTCTGACCTGAAACCAAACAGTATCAGATAGAGCGGTACAGATGAGGAGGCATTATACCGTTTTTTTGGGGGGGGATTACAGCCTAAAAAAATAAATAAAGACAAAAGCAACAAAGGACTGACTCCAGGAGTGGACATTGAAAGTCCACTCCTGGTTATGAACTAGTTAATATTCATAACTATATCTGACAGAAGATCTCTGGAATTACTTTGGACAAGAGACGTCCTCACAGTCTGAAAGACATAATGACAAAAGAAAATAATGAAAAGAGGCTTTAACAAAGTTTGGGGTAAAAAATATTCCCACTAATGAGATTAGGTTGTGAAGCTTTGTGAATCTTTTCCTTCGACAGATTTCCTGGATCTTGGACATAATCTACATCTGATTGTAGAGGATAAGTGACGAATGGAGGGTTTGGTTCAGCATGTTCTCATTAAGCTGGTGTGAACACTGTTCAGACTCTCTCCACACTGACACATTCTTATAGCATCACAGCATCACCTGACCAAAGCAACAACAAAAAAAGACTGTCCTCCAGAGACCAAGCAGCCATCCCTCTTCTCCTCTGCCGCTGCTTTAGTGTCATTTTCATAAAACCAAAAAATAAATTCTGTCGTTGTTTCTAGCATGAATCACCCGGCTCTGGGAGTTTATGTTTGGCTGTCTGAGCAAACCCCAGAATGACTTTGTTTGATGATGTTCAAAGCCTGAGCAGTGCCTTGTCTTTTGAACAATGTGCATTGTGTATAAACTGGAAGAAGGCTTGGCTTGGAGGAGCGCAGTGGGAGGGGTTACGGGGGCCGGGTGAGTGAGCGCCGCGGCCGCAGGAACCAAATATTGCTCCATTTGTTCACAATCAAAGAAAACCAGGGATGGAACAAAAAAAAAAAAAAAAAAAAAAACAATCCAAGAGGTTTCTCAGGGAGGGATTTACTGGAACCGTTGGATGACAGTGCAGCTTCCTGTGTTTATACAGTGAGAGAACACAATTTAAAAAGCTTTATTATCCAACACGGGTATTCCAAGAAATTAAAAAGCCAAACTTCGAAACGAGAAAGGCACTTCCAGGCCCAGTTTCACTCAGACCGCCCAAACTAATCAGCCTCCCACTAAATAAAATGAAATATTACGCAGCATAAAGCTAATAAGTGGGCAGCAGCTCAGTCTGAATGCTAATCCTATTCAGACCTGCCAGTTTCCTATGCAAGCAAACTCAACTTGACATGAAATAATATTACTGAGGAGGCTATTCTGTTCCGTCAAACCCAAGAAAACTGATCAACACTGGGAGGCACGTTTTCCCTTTAAAGTCCATCATCCAGGACATTATGCAAAGCAAGGCGTTGGAGGAGACGTCAACTTCATCTGGATGGAAATGCTCTTCTCAGTCGGCACATGCCTCTGAAGCAAACAGAAGCTCGCTTCCTGCTCACAATGTGATTTTCTTTCAGTGACGACGTTAACGAATGATCTTCTGCATAGACACAAACCAATTTCAGTCTATAGGGTTTAATATGAAGTCGGCTGTAGTTGCCTCCACTCTTCTGGGAAGGTTTTCCAGGAGGTTAAGCAGAGCACTGAAAGATAAGAAAACAGGTGACCCGTCTTAAAAAAGCAAAAAAGAGTTAATTTGTTGTAAGTCATCAACTTAAGTTTATCCAAGTAAATGTATTAAGTTCATTAACTTGTCATGGTGAACAAATGTAAATAAAGTAAGATTGAAAAACTCCATTCTCCTTTATCAGTGTGGGTGTTTTTAGCCATCCTCACAGAAACACATTTGTGAGGTCAGACACTGATGTTGGCTTTTCTCTAATTCTTCCCAAAGCTTCAGTTTGCATTCCAGTCAGATGTTCTTCTGAACCAGACGCCTGTTCAGACCGCGGGCATTACGTTGGAGCACAAAGACGGCATCAACAAACCCTTACAACAAACCTAAAAGGTTGAAATGTTCCTGCAAGTCTTAGTTTGTCGAACCACTGGAATTCTTTGAGCTCCTGATAGCAACCCAATATTTTACGAATGTCTGGAGAAGCAGTCTGCAGTCTGCTTCAGTGTTGGATTTAAACACTGAAGCAGACTGAAATGGAAATGATTGGAAGATGTGAATTCAATGACTTAGAGGTATAAGGGATAACTTTTCACAATACTGTGTGTTTGTGGGATCATTAAAATCTGTAATACATTCATAAATAAGTTTTCGAGAAATTTGAAGAAGCATTAGTAAGTGTTTTCCAGGGACATAGTGCTTTTTTATTGTACAATCAAATAACTGTTACCTTCAGTTAGCTATGTAACAAAAAACATAAGGAAATGTTACCTTATAATTGAACACCTTGAAATTTGGCCTTTGTCTCTTTAAGAACTCCAACTTCAGGAAGTCATCACAACATGGCTCCTCTATTAACCCTTTAACAACATTTCACTGAGAACCAGCTCCTATGATGAGTTCAGCTGATGTTCCACCAGGTGTTTGCTAACTGCTGCTGGCTAGTCTGAAGGACCTGAGTGAGGGAGTCGCAGGGGAGGGCTGTTCTGTGAGGCAGAAGCTTGGAAGCTTGCAAACTGCAGCTCTGAAGAGGAGCTGGGTCTCGAAGGTGGGGCTAGGTCCCACCAGCTGAAAGGTTGCCAGGGAGATTAAATGAAAACATGCATGAAAGAACCAAAGTAACACCCCAGGAATGTTTTGGATGAGGGAATAACATAACATGATGTGAAGCTTTAAAAAGTTGATTTTCTATAACGCTGCCCCTTTAAATGAAGCGTCTGTCCGGTCTCTGACAGAGCTGCAGTCTCTCTGCGCTGCGGTTCTGTGGTAAGCACCTCTGGTTTTCATTCAGTATCATCCGCCCCGTTCTCATTCCACCTCACCCCTAAATCTCCTAATTCAACTCATTATTCGCCCAATTGGTGGATTTCAGCCCCCCTCCTCCCCACCCACACACACACCCTGCCTGGGGTCTTCCAGAGCTGGTAGTCATTAACGGACAGGATTGCTGATGCAGTGGAGGGGTGTGTTAGCAGGCCTTAACTCTCTCTCTGTGTCTGTCTCTCTCTCTCATCCATGCAGTGCCATAAAACACCAGAGCAGCCTGCAGGGTGTCGCTGCAGTTTAATCTGCCTCCCGGTGTTGCGCGGCAGCTCCGTCAGAACCAGGCCTGGAGGCAGCGCTGCTCAGCTGAGACAGACATGCAGACAGACAGTAATGAACACAGCAGACCACCCAGAGGCCTGCGGTTACCCAGGATGCTGCGCTGCCGTCTGAGAGGGAGCAAAGCTTCAGTTCTGACAAACCGGGACTAAAACTAACGATTAATGAAAACTTAAAATGACAACACATTTTCATGAACAAAAATAAATGAAAATGGTATTCAAGGGGGGAAAAGTACAACTAACTGGAACTATATGGTGCGTTTCTAAAACGGACTAAAGGATAATGAATTATACATAAAATATCCTTTGATTTCATGCTTATGAATCTATTAGCCTTTCAAATTGCTGTAAAATAGATTTTTCTTTGCTGTTGGCAAATTACGGTTCTCCATTCTCTTCCTGCCGGCACCAAGTCCACAAAATGACGAAAAGACAAAAGTTAGAAACCAACTTTTTCTAACAAAAAAGTTTTCTAACAGCAGTCAGCTGGTTGACCAACAATAATAGAATACATTTTTTGATAAAAAATTATATTTTCTGTAGAGTATTCATCAACCAGTCAGTCCATATATAATCACAATAATTTGACTTTTTTTAAATTCTGCACCTAAAAATTAAGCATGAAAAAACCAAACCTACTATAACTGATTAAAACTGAACTAAAACTAATCAAAAGTTCACTAATTAATAAAAACTAGTAAACTCACTAAAAACTAACTAAAAGTAAAGTGAATTTGAGACAAAAGTCGCAAGAAAATAAAAATAAACTAATGAAAAACTCAAAGCTGTCATGATCCGTGTTTTTCTGTGTTTAGTTCATGTCTAGTTCTGTGTCTCTGTGCTCTCCTTGTTGTCCTGTCTCC
>CAEFZY010055494.1:0-48358 GCA_903066815.1 Brachyrhaphis roseni | reverse complement strand
GGCGAGAGGCTGGGTCACCCTGGACAGGTCGCCAGTCTGTCGCAGGGCAACACAGAGACAAACAGGACAAACAACCATAAACACACACACTCACACCTAGGGACAATTTAGAGAGACCAATTAACCTGACAGTCATGTTTTTGGACTGTGGGAGGAAGCCGGAGTACCCGGAGAGAACCCACCATGCACAGGGAGAACATGCAAACTCCATGCAGAAAGACCCTGGGCCGGGAATCGAACCCAGAACCTTCTTGCTGCAAGGCAACAGTGCTACCAACTGCGCCACTGTGCAGCCCATTTATATATTATATATATTTATTATAGATAGATATAATATATATTTTTTTATTCATAAAAACAATTGTAAAACTGGCAACGGGGATGAAATTACGGAATAATTTTCCAGAGTGGCACAGAGAGTCAATGACTTCTGTCATTAAGCACAAAATCCCAAATTATAACAGATACAAAACAATAAAATCGTCAAAGAGCAAAGGAAAGCAGAGTAGCCACAATGTCCACAACAGCTGCAGAAAACAAAGAGAGAGATGGCCAAGAGAGAAAAACAGAGATGATGTCACACGTGGATGGAGAGGGCAAGACAAGGCAAGATGAGGATTGTGAGGACAGAGGCTAACGAGTGGGAGAAAAACAGACAGAACAAGTGAAGAATGAGCACAAGGAGTTGACAGGGCTGTCGTGTCTTGGTGGTGCCAGCCTGAGTCTGGAGACGTCTTCAGCCAGCACTGCAGCTCAGGACGGGAGCTGTTTGTGTGGAACCAGAACAGAGCAAACGTCCACTGAGAGTCTGGTGGTAATTGTGTTGGTGGAAGATAAAGGCACAAGTTTCCCCTAAAGAATTTAATAAATATAAAAATTACCATTAGCTGACCTTTACCAAAACCCTCGTCCCTGGCAGTGAATGACTAATCATAGCTTAACAAGCACAACGAAGCAGAGCAGCGTGTTGAGTTGGGGGTTTATTTTTGCTGAATTAGACAGCAATATATGTTTATCAATAAAACATGAGTGGATTCATTGGTTGGCCAGCTGTTAAAACTAAAGGTTCGCAAATACATGAGTGTAAACAGTGAGGTTTTTTTTTTTTTTCACTGTAATCTAACCTCCCAGTCTGGATTTGTGACAAATAATTTGTATAATACACAACAGCAGTTTCATCAGAAATAAGTTCAGAATGTGTTAGCATTAGCAGCGGACTCCTGCTGATAGTATTTGGCCAAATACTCTTTTCTTATGACATGAATAAAATACTAAATTTGTCATACTGTGTCAGTGCCTAAAACATGACTACTGGGAATCTTATGTAGTTATCGCTTTCTGCAAAAGAAAAGAATTAGTTAGAATTTAAAACCAAATAAAAGGTAGTTTTTCAAAATATTCTTAAAAATTTGCAAATTTCTTTCAAGGTAAATTGTTTGTTGGGACAGAAGCTGGAAAGTTTCAGCTACACACCGGGTCAAAAAACTGTATCCAAGTTTGTTGGGTAACGAAAGAGACTAAAGTGAGTCTAAATTTGTTGAGACGATGACTTTAGTTCACTCTAAAGAATACATTTAACTTTGACATCCATCCATCCATCTGTTCATCCATCCATCTGAACACAGAAACTTCTCTCTTGAGAGGATTTTAGCTTCTTGCCGTGTGGTGAAAGTGTTGACCATACATAACTTTGCTACAGCGACAAACTGGCATATCCACTGAAATAACAACTAATAAAACACATATTTCAACCCTAACTACATACAGAACTGAAAATCTCTTTCAATGGTAAAATAACCTTGAACAGTTCTGAAGTATTGTGGTTTCTGAACAGCCCATAAAAGATTACAGTAATCTATTTTCAGGTTTCCAGTCATATTAGAAACACATGTTAAGAAAGAGAGCTAATATTGTCCAGCTTTAGTTTGTAAGCGAGGAGCGCTCTGCCAATGCAAAGCTGCAGCAAAAATAAAAGTTCAGACTCTCAGCTTAAACCAAAGACAAATCTCCATTAAAGCAAAGGGAACATCAGGAATTTAACTTTCTTTTTCACTGACTGGAGCAGCCTCCCCAAACATGTGGCTCTAACCTCCAACGATGTAAACAGAATAATACATCAAAACAAATCTGTGAAAAAATAAACTAATTTTATGCCACAGCGCAAGCTTCCTTTTTCTTGGATCAGGTGCTCTTTGCCTGCGCCAAGGACGACTCCACAAAATCATATTGCAAGATCAAAATGGCAACTTGTTTATTGGAAAATCTGCCCATCTGGCTGAGCTTCACGGCTGGCAGCGAGATGAAAAAGATGACTCACTAAAGTAATGCTGGGGGAATGAGGGGAAAGCAAACGATGTGAATCATGAGTAAGGCCTGGCAGGTCCCGATTGGCTCTATAATGGAAACCAGAGTCCACTGAGCCAGTCTAGGCCGCAAGCCCAGAGTTGTCACCTAGGCCAGTGGACCAGAGATGCACAAGCTGAATGAGTGAGCCCATACATAATGCCAACTGAGCAGCCAGATAAGCAGAGCGGTGGCAGAGTGGAAGAGAAAAATGACAGTAGGAGGAAGACATAATGTTCACAGCTGGAAGTGTTTGCAAAAGTTAAGAGTTGGAAAAGTAAGGAGGAGGAGAGAGACTTGGGTTTCAGAGTGATAATAATGCATCTAGTTTAAAAAATGTGCACAGCAGAGGAATTACCTTTGAACAAAGAAGCATTTTTTATGCTTTCTAGTAAGAATTTCGCAGAAGCATCTCTCCACATCTCAGCCACAGCTGGCTGTATAAATGTATCGTAGTCTGTATACTTTTAATTACTTTGAACTGTTTCTCAAAAAGTACCCTCTTCTGTTTCCCAATCCTAACTAAAGAACATGAAAAGAACTGTTACCTTGACATTCAAAGGCAGTTGTTTCTCTCCTTTCTGCTCATTTTATGGCTGCTTGGACTTAAAATAAGATCAGAGGGGCTTGCTGTGGTGGCGTAGGGAATAGCGAGATCCACATTTGGAGGCCTTGAGTCCTCAACGATATTTGCCACATGTCTTCCCCCCTCTCCTTGCCCCTTTCCTGTCCGCCTACTTTCATATAAGGGACACTTGAACCCACAAAACCCCCTGGAGGGGACAAAAAAAATAAAATAAGATCAGAGTTGTTTTGACAACAAACTCAATTGACTTGTTAACAAAATAAAAGCTGAGAGTTGAGAAAGTCCAAGAATCTTTAACAATAATTATAAAAACAAAAAACCAGGTCAGTCAGAAGAATGGACGAAGCAGTTGTGTCTATACAGTAAACAAAATTGAATCATTTATTCACTGTCAGGTAGGTTTTATTTGTACTGCCAACAGTTTCACAAAGAGATTCTCATGCTAACTTTATAGATGGTTTCTAAGCATTAACTTCTATAACTTGATTAAAGTTAGTCAATGCTTCTACTTGTAAAGGGATGCAAAGTCTTTACATTTTGTTTCTAAAGGTATTAATGCTTTTTAACTTTTCAGTCAGAAATCTAAGGAGTGAAAAATCCTTGAATCCAAACTGGGATGTATTTCTATCCCTAACAGAATAATATCCATTTGCAAATCTATGCACATAGTTTCATAAACTGAAGATTTAGTAAAAATCTGTAAATTCATTTTCACAGCTGACAAAACAAGACCCTGATTAAAGAAGTTCTTATGATGCTGAAAAATGAAAAAATAATTACACAAGCACCATTTAAGCTGATAAAAATGCAAGAGGAAATTTGCTTAGCCACCAATTTAACAAACAAGAGTATCTCCATTTGAGTCCAGCTACTATGAGTTCAGACTAACAAATTGCAAAGTAAGAAGGAACAGCATTATTTGGATGTAATTTGGTCATCAACACCAACAATACAAATGGAAGCTATCCAGTTTGCAAAGAGCCTTTCTGTCTGTAGGATGAGTAGCAGTAATTTCTTTTTTCGTGCATATTTCAAATACATAATTAAATAAAATTGTGATGGAGTAAGATTTTCCTTCAAGTGTAGGCGATCAAACAGCCTTTGGGAGAGGAGCGGCAAATGTCATAGCTTTTGAATGCTAAACAGCTGGACAAGAAATCAGAGTGATTTACTGCAAAGCAACATCAACAAAACATCAACAAAAATGGGAGAATCAAGACTCACCAGTACAAGAGTTAAACCTGTATTTGCTTAATTTCAAAACCATTGTATGGAAAATGCTTAAATATCACCCATAAAAGTTTAAAGTTGTGGGAATATTACCAGAACAAAGAGATTTTATTTTACTCTCAGCAGTACAGAAATGAATGAAAATAACAAAGTGACAGAAAATAAGTTAGCTTCCAAATCCAACGTCTTCAAAAGTAAATCAGGGAACAAGTGAAGCAGAAACAGAGAGTATTTCAATTAAAGTTAAGTAGTTAAAGCTTTTCTCTCACTGGAGAAAAACATATCTTTCAGCATGCTGAATTTATGTTTTGCAGGTTTTTTGCTATTTGATTAACATGGTGATTTATGCTATTATAAATGACTCAGTTGTTGAGTATTTGTCTTAACTTTCCTGCTACCGCTAACATGAACATGAAGAAGCTCCTGAGGCCTACAGAAATAAAGACGTGGACTAATTTTAGACATGACAGCAGCACAAAGCGAAATGTCACAGGAAGTTAGGCAGACATCCACTAATGGAGATGATGACTTATTCTGGTGACATGTTCAACAATTCAGAGAAATAGGTTTGTAAGGCTGGCAGATCTTAAACAGATAAAACAATGTTCATAAAAAGGCATAACTGTGTATATCAAAGCAGCTTAGTGTCGTGTGTTTTTAAAGGCTCAAAGTTAAGAGTCAGGAACAGAGTGGCTAATGAGGACAGAGGCAGAAGAAGTCACTCCGTTAGAACCTCTGCCTAGAAGAATATTTTGGGTTTCAGGATACAGAGGAGAAAAAGAGCTTAAGGAGGGCCGAGGTTAAAGGGTCTTTATCTGTGCAGGAACTGGAAACTACTGGGTCAAGTGGGGCTCAGAGCTTGGCAGAGCAGATAGTGGATAGTTGAAAATTTGTAGGAGAATGTCTCCAGGATAATAACGCTGGAAGAAGAGATGATGATTTTCAGAGAAAACCTCAGTGTCCCAGTTTAATTTAACAAAATGGGAGCATCGGTTCCAAGAAAGTCAGCAACCTCTACATAAGAATGAGGGGGGGAATATCTTGTTTTTGTGTCTGAGTCAGGCAAGACACACAACATAAAAATAATTACATAGAAAGAGTTAAAACAAAAAGGAGCATAATTGAAAGAATTTGTATTTAGAACAGCAGCAGAAACTGATGATTTGCAGAGGATTTGTTTGCACAGAGACTGACCACAAGTAGCTTATTAGGACTGAAGGCAGAATAATAATTTTAGATGGAAAACAAATACAGAGCAGTGGCAAATTTGTGATGTGGCTCCTCTGCTGGAAATGAAAAGTCGGCGCAGACCAAACGCCAGCAGAATTGTGTGTGACCGTTTCAATTCCACAGCCAGAAGAAGAGAAATATCCAGTTTATTTTGTGAAAAGTTTCCCGCTGTCAGTGAAAAGCAACTTCACAAAAATAAGGCTAAATTAGAAAGCCTTGGGTTCAACAAGAAAGAGAGATTTCAGAAGAAGGCTGTTTGGCTTTGAGTCTCCAAAGCAGAAGGGAGATTGAAAAACGTAAGCTCAGCCACAGATTGATAAAATGTTTTAGAGTAATGCTAATTCTTTGGACATTTCATTTTGGACAACCTCTAGATCATCCTAAGTAAATCCTATAAATAATTTCTCCTGATTAATTATTTTCTTCACTGTAGCACCAACTGGCCTGTTAGATGTGCCAATTAGGACAAACCCTTAAAACAATGTTACACTGTATTTTCTTCTTTTTCTCAAAGTTTGTAGGTTGAAGGCAGCTAACATCTTATCTACTTGAGCACAGCTTTTGTATGCAGTGTGGAAACAAAGGTGTGTAAAGTGTGTATAGTGGGGATTTGAAGAGAGAGGAAGTGACACTGAGAAGCCAGAGTTAACAGCTCCACAGTTAACAAAGTAACAGAGGTGAGTGAAGTGCAAATTTCAAGAGGAATATGAAGAAAACCTGCATATTAAAAGCAGCAGAGAGGACGGGTCCTGATAAAGCAGCAAGATGTCAGCGTCATTAGCATGGCTGCAATGTGCTGCAGGCATAAATATATCACTAGTTTAGGTATCATGTAAATTAAGCTTTTCGTTATGGTTGTTATCTACTGAATTAATTACTTTGATTTGGTAGATTGGTAACATTAGATTTGGAAGCATTTTCTGTTTGCTGAACTTTTGTTTTCAGCAATTTTCTTATTTATGAATTTATGAAAGACTCTTAGTTTAATGCCATGTTCTCTTGTCTTTCCCATTTTAAAGAACTTCTAAGAGAAGATTGAATGGGTGACATAATGCACACACATGAACAGAGAAGCATCTTCAGGTCTTCTGAGATCTCGCCTGGTTTAGGAGTTTTATTTCTTCAGGATTCAGTCATACTCTCTGGGATAAAACAACCACTCATTGATGTTGTACTTGTTAAAACTCCTTTTCTCTTAATGTTCCTCTTGTAGGAATGGAAAAATTATGTCAAGATAAATGTGACTGATCAAAGCCTAATAGAAAACCGATGCTGGATGTGTTGAGATAAAAGGCGCCTCTTGAACACATTTGCTGCTAAATAAATCCTTTGCTTTCTCTGTGTAATTCTTTGTTTGGAGGCCAGAGCTGATGATTCAGCTTAAACCAGGGGTCTGCAACCAGCAGCTCCATCACAGTATGAGGCTCTTTAGATCATCCACTTTGGGTCTTTATGACATTGGACAAAAAATGCTGAAGAATTGAGCAATGATTTCAAATGTAAAGGTAATTAGAAAATGTTAGCTGTAGTCTTTTTACCTAGGTTTTTTTTAATGCAATATATGTGAACCACTTACTGTGTTGGCATAATTTTCTTCAAAATAATAAATTTCCCATTGAAGAACATGTTTCCAGCCTGCAAACAAAATCTAAGTTGTTCTTTCATTTAAAATTTTAAACATTTCCCACAGTAGGTTTGATTAAAAAAAAACAAAAAAAACAATGTATTTTATTTGAATAAAACAAATAAAAGAAAACCTCAGTGTTTAAACCAAAAATACCCAACCATCCCACTCATGCTAATTGTGCAAAATGCTCATATAAGGTGGTTAAGTCGCCTTTGTAATCATTCTGTGTTTTTTTTAAACATGAATAAAATCCTGTTTTACTGCAGAGCTGTGTAATACAATGACCATCAAGTCCTAATCCCTCAGTCTAATCTATTCCTCACATTTCAACAAAACTTAGACCTGCTGAAGCAGAATCCTCAGAAACTATGAAGTAAAGAACAGAAATACTTCCAGGTCCAAACATGTGGAGGAAATGAGGCACTGAGCCTCACCTCATTAACACCATAAATGATAAGATCATTCATGAGAAGGCTTCATTTTGTTCTCACTAAAACTTCTTTCAGCAAAAACAAAGTACGGGACCAGAATAGTTCTTCTAATGAGGCACTGAGATTTTTTTTTTCTCTTTTCTCTTTTTTAATGCACGTCAGAGAGCAGAAACGCAACAAATGTTTTTCACTTTGAGTCTGAAACAAATGTGGGGAGTTTCAAAGTACAAGGAGTTGCTGTTGATAGGTAACCATGCTGTTGGATTGATGTCCCAAAGATTAGAAAAATTAATGACTGGGACATTTGTAAGCACCCCTGAGTCAAACTGAATCAGGAAAAACTGCTGCTACATGCTGTTCGCTGGTGAAGTTGCTTATGGGTGAAACAGTGTGAAAATATTTCCAATCCATTATGGCCTCAGGAGGGGTTGCTGTATAGGTGTCAGCTCAATAAAGTATTAATTTTTATTTATTTTTTTAATATATATCCTATGACTTGAGTAACAAACATCAGCTGAAAAACTGGCTGAGATGATTTTGCACCATGAACTTAATACTTGTGCTTGCTTGGTCTTGCCTCAAATGACAAAAATCAAATAAGTAAATATTAATTAACAGCACACAAGCATTACAATATCCTGCTGGATGTTTTATTTTAGAAAGGATCCAAAGGAAAACAAAAATTTTGAGGAAGCAGAGGAGCAGAGGAAAAAGACACAAATGTAAGAAATACGACCCACCAATTTCTGAAACTTCTTTGCTCTTATACCCATAAATAAAATCCATGCCAATTATTAAAATAATAAATAGAAAAGGTGCTTCAAAGAGACCAAAGTTAATTTTTTATGACCTAAATACAAAAAGTTACATATGAAAGAAAACTAGTAAAGCATTGACCTGGACACACCATCTCCAAGTACCAAAGGAGTTCTTTTGAACAACTAAAATTTTATCCAAAATTATTAACTACAAAGTGATATTTAAGTTTTGTCAATTTACATTGAGATAAAATAGTGACTGATTTAGGCCTGGACTTTGACAGGGCCATTCTTACAAATCATCAGGACTCGTCAGGAAAGAACAAATAAAGCCATAGCTATTCCAACAGGCATGTTGAAAATTTAGCATTAACTATAATAAATCATCAAAAGGGACTGAAATTTTTACGCAGGCTTGAAAGTTCAAGAGTTGTAAAGCAGAAAACAGGAATAAGGCCAACTAAATCAAGTCAAAACTAAAATTAAAAATCAAAGCCACCTCAGGGCTGCCTGCTGTGTGGGGCCAACAAGAGCAGCTGTGTTTTTGTAGAGTGAGAACTCTACAACACCTGAAACACCTGAACAACAGGGCCCAGGTGGAAACACCTGGGCCCTGTTGTTCAGGTGAGCCCCACCTCACCTGAACAACAGGATGTTATGGAGTTATGGAACAGACACGGGTCGTCACCTATTTCCATTCATCCTCTGCCCACACAAGATGAAACACTTTATTTATTGATAAATCAGCTGGTTGTTTCTGCACAAACTCTTCATGAGGAAAAGAAAAATGGATTGCAGAGTAAGCAGTCCATTTTTCCTGATGCATTCTGAGCTGCATCAGGTGGAAGACCACCAGTAGGACTCTGTTATTTTACCAGACTTTGTTTAGATATGAGTAAACAAACCTTCCAACAATAAAGATGATGCGTTTTATCAAAGCAAAACCATGTAGACAGTGAAATTGTTACCATAACTTATGAAGATCCCATCTACAGGCAGCTCCTGAAGCACATTCACACTCAAATCTCCGTGCTTGGGTTCTGAGTCCAGCCACAGTGATGAAAATAAAAGGAGGGATAAAAGGATTGAAACATTCACAGTTCAAAGATTGTACAATATTACACAATCTTCCAAGCTGAAATCTGTGGAAAAAAGACGGAAGGACGTTAACCTCGAACATTTGTGTGAAAGCCTTGTTGATGTCAGAGGTCAGGGGCTTGTAGTAGTGACCAGTCATTACAACCGAAGAGTTCAGCACACTGAACCAGCAGCAGAAAATCACACCGGGTGCAGAAAAGGAAACTGGGGATATAACTAAACCGGCCTTTTGAAAATTATAAAAATACACCACCTGGTCCTGTCAGTCAATTTCAGCAGGAATTTGCATGAATAAAAAGAAAGTGTGTTAAAGATAAATTCTGAAAGCACCAGATAATTAGTTATCTCCTCCTAAACATGTTTTCTTGCTTTTAGGCACGTGTAGTTAATCCAGAGTATGTATCCATCCTGTTTGGTGATAAGAATAGATTGTTTTCTCTGTAGGACTGTCATGCATTTTGTCCCTCCCTGCAACACAAACTCACCTGTTGGAGGACGGCAGCAGAAGCAGAGTCTGGCCCAGGGTGTCATTGTGTTGTACCACCACTGCATGTCAAAAGGTATATTGACATGCAGTGGTGACAAAATCTCAGAGGTCTCTTTCTCACACATTGTTGAGTATACATCACAAGGAGTTATGGCCATTCTGAATGGGAAAAAAAGAGTCTAACTTTAGTCTGTTTGCTCTGGCAGCCTTAGATGTGTTCACTTCAATGAAATCTCAGCTCATATGTTGCAAGAACGGTTGATGTAAATTTGTCCAGTGATTTCACATGCAAAACTTGGCGTTTACCTGAACATGACTGCAAAACTTGAAATTCAGAAGAAATCTGACCTCATGTAACAGGTTTTTTTTCCTCACTGAAAAGGAATCATTATCAGAGGAATATTCTGATTCTGACTTTAACTGTTCCTCACAGAGATGCAATCAAAGACCTTGAAGGACCTGCAAGCTACTCTGTCCCTCGGCTTTTCAAGGATTTTACTTCTATTTTCTGGCATGAACAGCAGGATCAAAGGGGGTTACATTTTCCCATGTTGCCACAGATACCCTCCCATGTTTTTTCAAGCTTGGGTTCCAACCTGGCTTAATAATGGCTACAATCGTCAATACGCGTTACCTTTGAAATGTTTCTGTGCACCGGCAGCCTGGACGAGTCAGGAAAAATAGCTCCTCTTTCTCAAGTTTGATCCAAGAGACCAGAGCTATCAGGGTTTGTAATCTATGGTGCAGCTTTGCCAGTCCATTAAGATTACAGTCAAATGCAGAAGTAAGTGTGTTAGATACATTAAAGCAAGGGAAACAACAGACTGCCTATACGCTAAACCGTAAACAGCAAGTATGTTTGTTTGGTATCCAGGAGAGCTGATATTGTCTCAGCAAAAATATCAAGAGTGTGCCAACAGCTTTGACACATACATGCAGAGACGTAATTCAGTGTACAAGCTCAGAAACACACTGCTATCCCTGTGGCTGGGACTCTGTGTGCCGGGGTCTGCTGGATCTCAGTGTGTGAGTCTTAGTGTGAAAGTCTTTTTTCCTTCAGAGAATCCATCCTTGCTCGGCCTCGCCATCTGTTCCTCATGCTGTGGAACACGGCGCTGTCTCTTGCTCCAGGCGTTATCACATGGTGGGAAAGATTGTCAAAAAAGAAAAGAAAAATGAGGACAGAGGTGTTCCAGGACAGACGGCAGGGCTTCAAAGGTGAGGGGAGGCATGGCTGGAGTTTTTTTCTCTGCTGTAGTAGGGTAGTATGAAGAATAGATTAGTATTCCTGCAGTAGCTAACAAATCCATCCATAGCTCTTCAGAGTTTATGAAGTTTTTCTTTAGACATGATCTGTTTATTCCACTCTTTTCTTTCACAATCATTTTTAGTTTTTGTTTTACTTGTTAAACCTTTCAGCCAAATATAAACCAAAGATGTTATGATAACCTTAAGTGGAAAAACACCACAAACACAATTTAAAGCAAAAATGTTTGTATAACATGATCTAATGGATTTGATCTGGATCTGATTGCCAACTGTTGCTTTAAAACATTAAATATTCAGTTTCTCAGGGCAGCTGGGAGAGATTACCGGAGCTACTGGAAAACAAAGAGATGTGCAAGTGAACTAAGTCATATGATAAAGTGTATAGCAAACATGTGTTTCAGCTGTGAGGTGTTACTTTGAAATAACCTGAAGAGAAGGATATCGTATGTAGAGTTTATAAGGAATATCAACCAGCTTTATAAAATCTTGTGTTAACTTAATTACTTATCTTAAACATGCTGTATCTACGTTGTATTCATCATGCTTTTCCAGAATCAAGAGCTGTCAGGAATCATATCTGTGGGCTGTTGCAGACACAGTGGACTATCAGAGCCAAGTGGAAAAATATACCCAAACACAGATTATGATCACAAAACAGCAACGGAAAACAGTTTATGCTCCTGGCAGCATGGAGCGAAGTTCGGTTTTCCTCCTTTTCTGCTGCTGGAATCACTGATTTTTGCACATAAAGGGATTATATGTATACAGACCTCTGGCTTTCATCTGAAGACAAACAAAAAAGGAAAAGAAAAAATAAATAAAACTATTTTTTGAGTTTTGGAAATAAATAAATAAACATGTGGATGGATGGTGGGGAAAAAATGAAAGGATGGATGGATGAATTTATAGATATATGTGGGGATGGATTGACAGATGGATAAAAAGTAGAAAAGAGAAGCGACAAAAAAACAGAAGGTTGAATGTACGGATGAATGTATAGGTAAAGGAATGGATGATGCAGAGTTAGAAAGATCGATAAAGATATGGATGGATGGACAGCCTAGTAGAGCAAAGAAAAGAGGAGGGAAAAACAGATGAATAGTGGAATAAAAGAGAAACCAAGTTTAAAGAATAGACGAATAAATGGATAGAGGTTCAATGGATCAAGAGATGGAGTTTCTCCATCCATCATACATGTTTGATTGATGATTTATGGACATATGTACAAAAGTTAGAAGTTTTACACATTAGGAATACTATGGAAAAAAAAATCTTTTCCTGTACAGTTAAATTTCAGACTTAATCTAGATTGTTTAGAAATCCCAAAGCCATTTAAAATAGAACTGTAAGTAAAAAAGAAAATGTAATTTATAAAGAACATGGGCCATGGAAAAACAACAAAACATAAGCTTTCGTTAACTAGAGATTACTTTAGAAAAACTTGTTAAATGCAAAATCCTGTGGCATTTTAAAAGAAACCTTTTCCTCATAAAAAGTTCAACTTGATGAAAATCAGCGAAGATGTTTTGAAAAGATCCTGGAAGGAATCAGACGACCTCTAAAGCTTGAATCTAAAGTGGAAAATATGAAGGACTTATCACATCCACAGATTGGGGAAGGCCCGTGAACGAGAACAAGGATTTATCAGTGCACCGATCAGCGCACAGACACGTGCGTAAATGAGCTGAAGGTCTGCTGTGCATCACACACCTCCCATCTGTTGGAGCAGCATCCAGGTTGGTCCTAATGAGGAATAATGAGCCTTCACTGAACAAAAACAACAGTCTGCGCAGGCTTCATGTCCAATTCACAGTTTAATACAACAGCAACAAATGAAGCTCACTCTTGAAAGTGAAACAACTTTATTAATACAAATTTTAAGACAACTGAGTAATGGCACTTTTACTCTTAAGGGATCTCATTGTAGGTAATGTTTAGAACAACTGAGCATCAGGTCCTTACATGCAGTAGAAAAAAAAATAAGTAAAACTGATTAAGTACAATTCAATTTCCAAGCATAACAATCAAAAAAAAAAACAACACTGAGCTCCCAGTAATGAGCAGAGACTGGAATAGGAATAAACTTCAACACAGTCAGAAGTTTCTTCTCTTATGTTTGACATATTTTTCTCTAATAAATCAAGAGCAGAACTGGAATTGCTTGGCCTCTGACAGCTGGCCCACCTGTCAATATCAACACTAACAACATGTTGTTTGTGTGGGCGTGGCTGTGCACCGGGCATCAAGTCAGGGAGTCCAACTGTCCTTGGATGATTTCAAGCTGAAAGAAAACAAGGGAAGATTTGGAGTTTTCAGGGGAAAAACTAGCAAACTTTCATAAAAATCTGGAAGAGAAATTCACTAACAAAAACAAAGAGAAACAGAAATATATGAAAGTCAGAAGCAGACAGGGAGGCGATGGATGTTATAAAGCCAAGCGTCTAATCAATCGGGAAGATATCCAGCATGAACACTGATATCACACACTCATACTCGAAACAAAACAAACAGACCTTGTCGTAGAACTCAAGAAGCTGCTGGTGGTTGAACTCAACAAAGATGTTTTCCTGAACCTGCAAACAAAAAGAAAAACAAAGAATAATGAGGATGAGCCTGACAAATAAGAAACAAAGTTTGAGCAAATGAGAAACGGAGAGCACATATGAAAGAGCGATGACTTAGATCCGCTGCAGTGGCTTCTAGTGATTTCAATAAAAACATTCATTAATTATTGCTATGGTCTGGACAACATGCACTGACTCCAAATGTTATCCATCAGGAGATCTAAAAATACACTGAAGGTAGAGTGGCTGTCCATTAACCTTCAATTGTGCTAGCTCACTTTTCAAGCAATGAGGCATTTTTTAGCCTAATTTTCAGCTTTTGATCCTAATATGTCACTTTTTATAGAGACAAAAATTAGTACGATTCATATTTCTTACATTAAACAGAACATTTACTCTACTGCAGACTAGAGATTCCATAGAATATTTAATTTTCCTTTATTGGCTTTATATAATTTATTGAATACTGGCCTTCCTACCACAATGCCAGAGTCACATCTGCACTGTAATATTTTCATAATCTGTAGAATTTCCTTCAGATATTGGTGATTTCTGCACATATATTAATCAGTTTCAGCCTCATAGTGGGTGACTTTCACCTCCACATGGCATTGTTTCACATTTCTCTGAAACTAGGAAGTCAGGCACACAACATCCAAAAGTTGTGTGCTTATTTTTTGTGAGTTGATCACAAAGAGGCTCTGAAGCATAAAGTTTTTTATGAGCTACATAAAAAGTATTGTTATAAAGTCTATTCTTCCTCTTGCCTCCTCAACACTAAATTTGATGTAAGGATGTCTCTTTGAGAGGTTCATAAATACATTTAGCATAACTTCACATGGAAAAACTTACAACCTTCTTCACCCAACTAGCACATGTGCAATTTGGAGAGGTGCGTGCTTCATTACAGCTGGGAGCCCAATTCTACAATGAGGTCATTGCACGTGAATGGTTTGTTTCAGCCGCTTGGTGATTTCCAAAGCAGGTTGCAGAAGCAATTTGCAGCATAGGCAGAAGCACCAAGACAGATAAAAACTGATTCTAATTAAATCGCAGCTTTGTGCGGCTATTCTTAAAGGTCTCTGATGACCAGTCTGATCCTCGTCTGCAGTGTCCACACATTATGTGTAAAACACAATTGTTGCTCAAAAAGCTGAGAAAACTTTCCCGCCTCATCATTGCGTCCTGGGGAGTGCAGTGGATTCCTGATGAAATTTTAAAGGCCTGCAAAGTTTCCTCACTCAAGCTGAATGTTATTGCTGTGCTGTTGTATTAATTAGATGTAAAGCTCTGAAATGAATTAAGTATTGTTGAAACCTCTGAAATGAACTCTTTATGTCTTGTAATATTTTCCAGTGACCAACAGTTTTTCAACCTTTCTGATGGTCTCTCAAAACCTTTTTCTTTGGACTTTCGTTCCTTTTGTACCCATTTTCAGTTTGACACCTGTTGCATCTCCAAACCTATAAATGTAAAAATCCTTCTAAAATCAAGAGATTACTCTAGAGAATAATGTGTCTTTACAAAACACATAACTTTAGGGAAAAAAAGAGTTTTGAATAGAATATGTGGGACTGTCTTAAGACAACCCAGTTATAAGATGCTTCTATTTATTTATTTGACATAAAATAGTATTTTGGCTCCAAAAAGTTAATTCTCAATGTGATATAAAATCTAAAAGTTGGCATAATGAGGCCTAACTAATGCATTGCTCAGGTCCTGTATTAGGTATTTTCTATTTCTTAGAAACTGGTCTTTTAAATATTATTTATTGAGGAGAGTTTTTAAGGTCAATCTCATCTGTTTTTGTTCCTTATCCCTTATCTTCCACTTGTTAAGCACAAACTGGAGCCCACACTGAAACATTCAAACACAAGGACTGAGAAATGAGTGGAAAGAATCCAAATTTAAAAAAAGAACCTTCAGAAGTTGTTTCAACTCCAGAACTAGACACTAAAATCAAAAGCCAGACCCTCATTATGTGTTTATAGTCGGATTCATCTCATTCCCCCATTTTTTCCTCTTTTCATTCTGAGAACAATACACGGCTTCTAAAAAATAAAGGGAAGCGAGGCTCTGCAGACACCCACCAGCCATCTCTGGACTGCTATTATCATCATCATAATCAGTCCATCAGATGCAACGACAGGACAATAAGCAGGACACCCCCATGAGCAGGTGTAATAGCGATATACTTTATCTGCTGCACTCGACGTTCAGGAAAATGGCTGCATGTGAAACAAATTTTAGGATGGCACAGAATTAGAGGGGAAGTTTTGCACTCTGTGCTTTTTAGGCTGGTAGTACAACTGAGTGATTAACTGAAAGACGAATATACAAGTTTGAAGAGAAAGAAATGTTTCAAACCACATGTGAGCCGGCTGATTGTACACTCATCTCCAGATCCCCTCCCTGCGGTTTGGTGCTTAGAGATTAAAGGAGGCTTGAGGGGCTTTGAGCTAACTGGCTGGCTGGTTGGGTGGGTGGGTGGAGAGGGTATGTGTCACAGCAAATTAACGACAGAGATATTAATTAGAAGCAACATTAAAAGATCATAAAGGAGAGCAAGGAGAGCCGTTATCTCCTGTTGAAGCCCTCACTCTGCAGCACGGAGCTAAATGTAGGGCAACTTGAATTCAGCTACAACGGAGGGATCGCTGCTAAAATCCTGCCAGCAGGAAACAAAGTAATATATTGAAGTGTTAATATAACTAAACGAGTAATTTGCAATGCAGCGTCTCATTTCTTAAGGTGATAAATAATGCTGCGGAGGAAACAAGATTGCCGTTTTCAAGTTATTTGATATGAAGTGAAAATTGTGAACGGCGTTAAATTATCTGAAAGATGAAGAGCTGGTGCTTCCAGCAGCACTAATCTCCTCTCGCATCATTCTCCTTTTATTGATCTCCACGGTGGTGAGCACAATCAGGACGATGAAAAAGCAGCCGCTGCATAATCGTTTATTTTGGTTACGAGCTTCTGGAGGGCCTGAGACACAGAAACACCACCGACCTTCATGAACGAAATAAATAAATGAGAAATAAACAAACTTCAGCCAAACAGAAGTGCCTTTATCGCAGTTTGACAAGGGTGAGTCAGGGGCCAATGGAGGTGTAGTTTGTTTGAGAAATATGTCGATCAAAACTAAATAACAAGGAAGTGAAAAACAAAAAAGCCAGACTGGATCACAGCTCCTGTCTGTTATCTCGTGGCTGAGACTGAAAGTATGTTCATGTATGTTTGTGTGTCTGTGTGTGCATGTATGATTGTGTCGGGCCCATCACATTGTTCCTGAGGGTTGGGATTTCACCAGGCAGTAGCCCAACAAGCCTCTGACAGATCTAGGCTAACACTAGTGGGGATAGGATGCATCATCTTCATCGTCCCAGCCTCATAAAACCGACATTAACATGTAAATCCACTCATACATGTACATATGTCTCAGTGGAAAGTCTCAAATATTATAAACAATGATTATTTTATGGAGATGGTAATATATTCTTAAAAATCCATTTTTGTGTATGCACTCCCTTTGAGGTTTTGCTACATTAGAACCAGAAACTGAAATTTATTTTGAGAGGATTATGTGCAACAAACCATCAAAAACTTATTTGTGAAGAGGAAGCACTCAATCTCTTTACTCTGATATACGTCAGAGCAATAACATAATCAATATATGTCGCAACAGACTTGTGATCAATATCAATAGAAACTATGTCAGAATGTTCAATAACTTCACCAAACTCCAATCCAGAAACGCACAGCATTCTGGGAAATGTATTCATTCTCACAACCAGCTACGTAAGGTTGGTGGCATAGACTCACTTTCTCCTTGGTTACCTAGCAACAAGTTGTTGAATAACTTGTGCAACAGCACTTTCAGGTTTCGCCACTGTGCCTCATAACTGCTCAAAAAATAATAATAAAAAAAAAACAATGTAAAGTGGAAGGAAAAAAATAAGTTTAGCAGCTCAAGAGGAAAATGTGAATAAAACATAAAAGGTCATGACACCAGTTTGGTTGGATTTCAGATGTACCAGCAAAATATGACGTTAGCAGCATCATGCTGTGGGGAGGCCATTTATTCAGCAGGTACATGATCAAGGTAAATTCAGGGCACAACTACAGGGGAGTTTGGGTAATGCGACTCAAGACAAGGAAAGAGTTTAATCTTTAAGCAGGAAAAAAAAGAGAAAGAGTCCAGATCTAAAACCAGTCTGTGGAGGAAAAGATTAAAATTGCCGCTCACAGATGCTCTAGATGTAATCTCAATGAGATTGAGCAACAGGCTAACAGTCTCCTGATGTTCGGGGGGGGGTGTTTGTCTATCACATGAAATCTCAATGATTTCAGTGAGAGACTGTAAACATATGCTTGAATGTAATTTAGTAAATTCAAAAAGCACGAGTTTACAAACTAAATGAACAATATGAGATAAACAAAGGGAAAATAAATTCATAAAAGAAAGCAAGTAGAGTCCATAACTCAGATAAATACCGCAATGGGGAACTAAGTAAATATTTACATTTCATTTTCCAGCAAACACCTGACAGCTTTTAAAAATGCTGTTACTCCCGGAAAGGACCAACATATCTAGAAAGCAACTCAACATGACACTCACCTCGTGTCATGCATTTGACTTTTTCCCAGACTTTATTCTCTGTCATTATGTTAGTCAGTGTAATCTCACAGTGAGACAGCCAACATGATGAATTCAGCTAAATGCAAATGTTTCTGTCAGCTATAACAACAATTATGTGATGAACAGTTTTATCATTCTGGGAGGATTCACCGAGAGGTTTGCCTGACATGACGGCAGACGATTTGTCCAAACATTGACGCCGTTAGACAGTCACTTGGTGCAATAAGTGATTGAATAATTATTGTTGTTAAATTAGGAGGAGACATCTCTGATCCTTAAAAGATTATTTGTTTTGTAGAAGGGATTTCCCGGTTTTCCTTATGATACCTCTGTATTCTCTTTGCCCAAATGCTTCAACAGCCTAATAGATCGTCAAATGTTTCTCGGTGTTGGCAATGTGACTGCTTGAATGTCCAGGGTGCAACCTAAGGAGTTAGAATACGTGATATAATGAGGCTCGTTTCTCAGCTTGAAATCAACAAGCTGTATTAAAAATATTTTTTATTAAGTCTACTTTTCTGCATTAAAATGTATTTTTTATTGGTCTGATGCAGTATTCTAATCGTAAATGTGTCAATGAGCTGCAAGTCAAAAATAATTATAATTAACAGAAAAAAGAGCTTTAAAATGTAGATTTCATCTGTGTAATGTGTTTCCCTTAGTGAATTAAGTGAATGAAATAAATGAACTTTTAAATAATTTATCTAATTCATTGAATATGAAGATCATAGACATATGTATCCATCGCAAAGTATAAGGAATGTCCAAAAAACTTTGTGAATTAGTTTTCTGTTTCTTGGACAACTTCACTAGATAATTATAAGACTCCTGTGAGACACAATATATGTTTAGATGAAGTTGACTTTTTCTATTGGGTGCCAGTTATTTTATCCCTTCACAATTGTATACTTTAAGGTAAGGTAAAGATAAATTTATTTACATAGCACATTTTCAGCAACAAGGCAATATAAAATGCTTTACAGGAATTGGTAGATAAGTATAAGTAAGTATCCTCTGGTCTAATTTCTTTTCTGGATTGGAAGAATAGGAGTCTAAAAAGTAGTTGGCAAGGTATTTTTTCTGGATTCTAAGTACTAATCCCTGTTCTGGGTTGCTAAATAAGTGTAAGTAAGTATCCTCTGGACTTCTGGGTTGCTTGGTGTTTTTGTATTGGCAAAAGTTGGTGATCAAAGTATGTACAGATGACCACCACCTTCTTGAAGTTCAGTGTTTGCTATTTTTTCTGGCTTCAAATGTGTGCTAATGCATATTAGAGCTTTTTATTTATTTAAAATTAGCAGTTATAAGAGTTTTAAAAGTATTCATGGATTTTAACTATTCGTGGGCAGCTGGGATCCTTTAGCCCAACATTTATTTCTTTTTACTGTCAATGGCGTAATTTGCAACTGTGTTAATTTATTTCTTATCTATTTATACACACTTTAACAAAAATGGTTGGAAACAGTAGAAAATGTAATATCTACCTGCAAGAAATCACTCATGATGATTTTAGTTAAATCAAGGGTTAAAGGTTATTTATTATATATCAATTAGCCTGAATTTCACCCATAGGGATCAATAAAGTAACATTGTGAGTTTATTCAAAAATTAGAACTACACAATGAATCGAAAAGCTGTGTGATATAAAATTTTCAAAATAAGTATATACAACTAAATTAAATGAGACAATTTACCATTTTTAATTATTTTTCTCTGTATCTAAATATTTAGCTACCAGGAGAAAGAAATTGATGCTCAGTGGTTTATTTCTTGGGAACAGAACGGAAGGAGATTGTGACCAAAAGAGTACACAGTGCTGCTTTTATGCCATTGAGTGCTTATTGTTGTCACTTTTCATAAGGCCATGGTGTGAAATGTACTACAGAGGCAGTTATTTACCACAAGGAAATGGTGTGAAGGGACTGAGAGGAAGTACAAAGATGCTCCTCATCAGTTATTTGACTCAGCACACTAAAGCATAGCTTGGATTGAAAACATTTGTCAAAGCTGTGATGTCTCATGGAAAAGCACTTTAAAGAAACTGAATTTCTCATATCAGTCTGATACAAGTACAAAAACGCAGTGGGACTGCGTTTTTATACTTTGTCATCCTTCAGGTGATAAAGTACAAGAAGGATGACAAGGACAAGACTGACAAAACACAAAGAAGGAACAGGAAAGATGAGAGGAAAAGTGAAAGAGGACAAAGCAAAGTTACTCAATGACAGAGAAAAAAAAACAAAAGTAAAAGTTGAGGAGAGCTTATCAAGAGGAAGAATGTTAAATTATGGAGAACTTCGAGAAGACACATTTGTGCCAGGTGCTAACGTTCAACTCTAAAATAAATATATATAAAACAATGTAGAGCTACTATAGATCAGGTTTATCTTCTTCTTTGGATCTGTTATAGCCTTCATGAACAGTAGGTATTTCTGGTTGGGGCACAGTGTAAAGGATTTCATAAGGTTTCAAACTTAAATTTTTGAATTTTTCCATCCATCCATTGTCTACACCTGATTATCCTTGCAGCGTTTTGGGTTGGCTGGTGCCTACCTCCAGCAGTCATTAGGCGAGAGCCAGAGTACACCTGGACAGGTCACAGGGAGAGACAGCGACACATGGGTTCATGTCATCAACTAACTCACTTACTCTTTGGTTACCTAGAAACTCACTCAATCTTTGGTTACTTAGCAATGACCTGTGGAGTAACTTGCGCAGCAGCAGTTTCGGGTTTCACCACTGTCAAACATAAGTGCTTAAAAAAAAAGCAGTGTAGAGTGAAGAAGAAAATTAGTACAACACCTCCAGAGGAACTGAGGATAAAACAGGAAAGGTTGTGTCACCAGCTACCCAGTAATTCAGATATTTAAAACAAAAAAATCTATAATGATCAGTATTGACTGATATGAAACACTCATATCATAAAAAGTTTTACAGCCATTTCATCCAGTCACATTTTCCTAATTATACCTTCAAGATTCAGGAAGACTATAGTATGATATGACTTACAGTTCAATGATTTTGACAGTTGCTGCATTAAATACTTGTTTAGTTCACCGATGCTTTGACTTAGAAACCTTTCAGTCTTTCACAGTGTACAGCAGTCAAAGTTTAGGAAATGTAGCCACAGTCTTGTTTAATGCACAGCAGTGTTTCTGAACATGGAGTAACCTGAGGGCATAAAGTAGATTTATGCTACATGATTACCCTCACAAAATAGTTATCCTGCTGACTCTGCCAGCATGTGTTTGCTGGAGCACTGAGCTGTATCAAAACCATTACAGGTAGGAAAGAAAAACAGAACCCTGCAGTGGTGGCTGGGCTGGCTCCCTTTGGGCAAACATCTTTGCCCATGAGCCTTAACACTTGATTCAACATCTCAATATTTTTACACCATGAAAACAGAGCAGTGTGAGTAATAATATGAAGAAACTTTAGGTTTTTTTTCCACCAAGGAGCAGGTCTGGCCAGTCAAAATATAAGGGTTAGTTATGTTAGTTTACGTTGCCTTGCCTATCAATTGCAAATATGGCAGCAGTTAGATTTTTTTCTTTTTTTCTTACTGTGCAGTTTTTCATTCAAAAAGCTCTCTTTTTTTGCATTTTATTTTAATTCTGTGAATCGGTAAAACCTTGTAGTGCTCTACAAGCCTCACATAAAAGTGCTGACAAGCAAATTTATGAAGCTATTTTAAGAATAAATGTGTGAAAAACGAGTTTGAACTTTTTTCTAGTTCTCAAAGTAAAAGTAAACATATATTATTGTACTGTATGCTTCACATACTACCAACAAAATAACTGACCACTTCATTAGGTACACCTGTTCAATTGTTTCTTAATATGTACCCAGCATGTTTTTGTATTTCATCCTTGCACCAGTTCTTCTAAACAAACACAGGAAAGTAAAATCAACAAAAAAAGCATAAATAATAATAACATTTATTTAACCAGCTCTGCAATCCCTTTGTTAAGAGGGACCTGGCAAGATGGCAGCACAGTTTACAAGTATCAGCATTTACATTCAATAATCTATCATTTAAATGTGACACCTGAAGAGCATAGAAACATGATCCAAGACAAAAACAACTCCATCACCAGCTGAAATTCTCCTGAGCGACAGAAAATAAAACACATGACATGTTTTGGCACGTTTCCTCTGTGACTTTAAAATCTGTCACAGTTTGTCCAATTGCTCTCATTACCTGGACTTCAACCTTCATGTGACACAAGTAAAAAAAAGAGGTGGAAGACACATGAGGGTAAGGGCTGCTGGAGTTTGGCAAATATTTATTCCTGCAACTCTAGGCATCAAGACACACACGCGCGCGAGCACACACCCACACACACAAGCATTCCCTTCCCTTTTCTGGTTCTCTTACTGTAATTGGCACACAGACACACACTTCTTTGTATTTACTTTGCCTCGCTCGGGCTCCAGACAGTCATCAATCAAAGCTAACTGCAATTGTTTTTATTACATTGTTTTGTTGCCATGGGTACACAAAAACCTGATGAGTGATAACAACGTGTCTGCATGCTTGACTACTTTTCTGTCATTCTGCGTTCAGTCATCTAACAACAGCTACTTTGTGAACTCCTGCCTGTCAGTTAGCTTCTAAAACTCAGCTGTCTGCCAACCTGTCCCTGCCTGTCCTCTCTCCTCTCTCCATGCCATGCCAGCCTCCTCAGAAACTTCGCCGACTGTCACCACCTCATTCTGGAGTCTAACTGAAGGAATGATCAATGGGAGTCACAGAACGGGGACGTGTTTGTCTTTGGCCAAGAAGGCATGAAGGGCACAGGGTAGAGTTTTTCCAGAAAGTTGCAACTGTGTGAAATGTTATGAAATAGCTCTGGAAGGAGGGCAAGGGAGGGGAAATGAAAGGGAGGGTTAGGAAACAATGAAGCAAGGAAGGAAAGGAGGAAAGGAGGGAGAGAAAAAAGAAGGAGGAAAGAAGGAGCCAACAAAGGGAGGGAGGGAATGTGGAAGGAAGGGAGGAAAGAAAGATGGAAGAAAGGGAAACGAGTGAAGGACGGACAACTTTTACAAAAAATGATCAAGAAAAATTTCTAGAGATCCAAAAATTTGTACATATCCAGATCTGAAAAAATAAAAACAATGCTGAAATTTAATTTTAGACATTTCCTGACTGTGTAGTAAAGCTGCTGTTGTGCTTCAACATGCATATGGAGTTGAACACATTTTGCCTCGTTGCAAAGCTGTCAGTCACTGGAGGAGATGAATAGAAGCTGGTGCGCTATAAAAACAATGTTTTCAGAGGTGTCGATTCAGATCTCTAATGTTTGCTTTAGAGTTACAGGTGAGACGTTTATTCTTATGTTTCCTTTCCGCTTGAAAGTTTGCTTAGTTTAACCACCTAATTCACCACAGAAGAGGAAGAACTCAGAGAAACTAGAAACATGTACAAATGACAAAGAGGCTCAAGCATTACAGTGTGTTTAATAACAGCCCTCTACTCATTATGGCACATTAATCTAACAAAATTTAATATATTATAAATCTAATCTGTTCTCTAACTACATTTATTGAACAAGGAGGGGGTGGCATAATAAGGTAATTGCAATAGGCTGACTACTGACCCTCAAAAATTTCAACATGTCATCCTCTATTAGACATGGCGTTCATCAAACTCAGCTGTGCAGCGAGGTGTTCCTGCAGCCAGTTAGCAGACGGGTAATTACAGGCTTACATCGACAGCACAGGATGTTTGTGTTTAAATTAGATTCTCTCAATTCATACTGTGAATAATTTGGGAGTAAGTGGTCACTTATGAATGGAAGACAGTTTTTAACAAGCCTGAAGAAACTCTATTGTGCATCACCTAAGGACAACTTTAGAAAACTTCACTGCAAATGCTACAAAAGAACAAATTAAAGTTTGCACATCTTTCCATTTCTTAAAAGACACACAAGAAAAAATTAACTTCTTTATTAGCTCTATGTATTAAACTAAGGTATTGCAAGGCTTGAAATTTATTATCTTAAACATTTAAGATCATAAATCAAATTTTAATATCTGGCATATCATTCACTCTCCTTGGGAGAAACAACCATGATCAAGTGCTTTTAATAATCCAAATCTTCATTGCTCTGGAAGGATTGTGGCTCAGTATAAAATTGCATTTTCATTTAGCAAAGGCCTGTTCAAGGTCATTCCACATCATCTGAATCAGCCTTAAGTTTGAACTTTGAGTAGGCCACTCCAAAACCTTTATTTAGATGCATCGTTACTAAGCTCTTGAGTTATTCTGTCCTGCGCAGAATAACTAATCTTATTGATTAGATTCACCTCTAATCAATAATTTCTCCGTTTGTGAATAAAGACTCTCTTTGTGGCTCACTGGAGCCCTAAAGACCTGTAAACAACTTTGTTAAGTTTTCCAAACTGACAATGTGATTTGTTCTCCGTTTCTTTTGATCAGGACATGATCTTTTGGTGTATTTCATGTTGTCAGACTGGTTCTGTTCAAGTGATTCTTTTTTTTATTTTACAAGTTTGACAATGATCAGGACGGGACTGTAAAATTCAGCTTTTCATGAAGATCAGGAGTAATAAATGTCTATCAGGTTATTGTAGTTTGATATTTAAATTTGTTTAATGGTCTAAAATGTTTAAGTATAAAAAAGCAAGATCAGAAGCAATCTGTAATCCAGCTGTGGATTGAGGGAATTAAACTCTCGCCCTCCATAGAAACCGTACTAAATATTTGATCATATTAAATATTTATATTTAGTATTATTAAATATAAATAATAATATTAAATAACGGTCAATTGCTGCTGCTAAACTTTAGAGGAATGTTTTGTTCTTTTTAGGGTATTTTCGATCACTTCTTTACTCCCTGCGTTTGCGGCTGAAGCGAAGGCGACTGCAACTTCATGCAAGAACAAGTGCGGCTCATTTGCATCTGCTGGCTGCGTGTATTTACTACAATGTGCAAGACTAATTTGTGATGGGTTGTGTCAACTTTTCCAGGGAAGTTTCGCCCACTTGAGCATCAGACTCGTGTTTCATAATAATGTAGAAACATCATGTTTTTCTGCACTTCTTTTAAATTTCATGCTGACTTTGGAGCAGGCTTTTCCCATCACTACTATTAGTAATATGGTTTAAAGAAGCTCAGAGTCTAACTAACTCTTCTGTGTCAAAACAAGTTACTGCATACAATATTGAGTACGACTTAAAAGGATTCTCCTCATAAAGATGCAAAGTTTCACCTCAAAAGCAACGTTGGGGTCATTAAATAGTTTACGTATTGTTTCGAATGATTTTGCCTTGAAGGTAATGGTTAACCATACTTTTCTTTTATTAAAGTATTAATCTCAACCCCCAATCATTTCTGAATCTGTAACCTGCTACACAAAATCCTCAAAATGTATTCTAGCTGTGAACACAATTTATTTTTATCGTTGCAAACTGCTGGTTTAAAAACTACAACTAATACTCAGATGTATTATGTCTCTGCTGTGTTCTGCTACTCTGAAAACCCTGATCAACATTTTGCGAGAGGGCTTAAAGCTCCAGAAGGGCTGAACAGAGTTTGAATTTGGATTGTTTTCTCAGTTCCCAGAGTGTTTTCCACCCACTTAAGCAGTTTTCCAGTCTAGTGTTGGTGAGTTTTTAATGCCTCCCAGACACAGCATGGACTGTTCAGGGAGTAGACTGAAGAGATCAGAGGGAAACAGAGAACATTTTAAAATATTAAACAGGACTTTCTCCCCAATGTAGAGTAAAACTAAACATATTAATCAAATAAAAGAAGACACCTTGTTTTAAAACATCTTGTAGCCTACCAGGATAGGAACCTTTTTTCTAAGAAATGCCTGACTTCAACAGGTTTCAGAGCAAAGACAAACTTCTGTCAGCATTTCTTTTTTATCCATTCTAGCTTTTATGTCTGGCAGGGTCAATTCAGTCGCTGTTCAGCAAAGTAAGTGCAAAGTCCCTGAGCTGTAGAGGCAATTTGCTCGATTCAGCAACAAATTGTTGCGGCTTAGTAAAAGCCTTGAGAGAAACTGGGTCTTGGAGCAGAGATGCATTTGTCACCTTGTGTCTAAAAGCCTCCAACACCAAGAAAGTGACTTTTCCGAGATTGTACCATCTCCAAGGAGTGGAGAAAATGTAATTTCTGTAGATTTTTAATTAGAAATCTGGTGCTGAGTAAATTATTTAATGGTGCTTTAAGCTCTTTGAAATTATGCTACTACAGTTTAAATAATCCATCCATTCATTGTCTACACCTACCATTTCAATAGTTTAGCTGTCTGTTCCAACTTGTTGTCTTTCATTCAAGTCTTAAGTCTTTTGTTGCTTCCAACAGGTTTTCATCAATCATCCAGTAAAACCCAACTTCTCTGTCGTTGTAAACAAACATCCTCACACAATAATGCTGCCATCGCCGGATTTCATTGTGGGTTTGGAGGGTTTGAGGTCATATAGAGTGTTTGTTTTGAGCTAGAACTACAAATTCAACTCATTGTCTGTGTCGTTCGTGTTTCGTCTTATGTTTTATTTTTTCACATCGTTTTTTGTATATATTTTCAGAGAGACTTTGTCGCATGTAGTGTCTTATTCATGTGCGTTTACGTCAACCAGTCGAGGGACAAGCAGCTGGAAACTAGCCCTTGGCTATAATCTGGCATATTTACAGATACTTTGCATTTATCTATTAATATGCATTGTCCCTGTTTTAAGTAAATAAATTTGAAATATAAAATCTATTAGTTGTCCTGTCAATGCATTCCCTCTCCCGAGCTCAAATCATGTGCAGCTCCCCCAGAATCACCCTTGTCTTCTTTGCTCTCTTTGTCTTGGTAGATTTTTGCTGTTTCCATTTTCAGTCGATGGATTAAACAGCACTCTGTGAGACGTTCAAAGCTCAGGATGCTGTTTTATATTTAATCTCACCTGATTAAAACTTCTCCTCACCCATTAGTGTTGGTCCTTGATCTTAATTACGCTTTTGGTTCACTAATGCATCATGAGGCCTTCACAGAAAACACAAGTGGACTTATTAGTCGCTCTGAGAAGATTCATGACACACTTTCAAGATTTTTATTTGTAAAAGGATAATGGTGAAAACCAAGCACCATTATCCTCCCACTTCATGATTATGCACATCTCTGTGTCAGTCTGTCACATAAAATCCTGATAAAACAGATTTAAGTTTGCAGTTCAAACTTTGAAATCTAATTTGAAAAGATTAAAAATGAATGAATGCTTTAGAAGGTGCTGTAAATGCAACGTCCTTCCAAAGCCAGTTTTTTCTTTTTTACCAAAATAATAGTCATAATGATTATTTTTCCCATAAAAGAGGAGACTATAAGGTCAGAATAAGCTTCCACTGTGAGCCTATTTTATTTGAACTAAAACTGTACCATATTCTTACTTGTCTGATGTTGAAACACAACTAAACAGCAATGAAACGGAATAAGCGGCTCAAAAATGATCCATGTTTAATCTTCCCATGACCCTTTTAGAGCAGAACCATACAAAAACCTAAATAATCATTGTGCATGGATGCTGAATGGGTTGGTGGAGTTAGGGGGGTGATGGGTTGTACAATGTGTTTGGTATCCACTCCACAACGCCACCTTGCAGCCATCGCACAGTGACAGACATGAAACCTCAAAACGTCAGCCGTTCAGTCAAAGCCCGCTGTCTGCAGCAAATAAAGGCTGTCAAAGCCAAACACAAGAAGCTGTCAATCAGCTTTGGTATTTAAGACAGAAATGAGCATATTGAGACAAGTGTGCAGAAAAATGGGTCCAAAAAAACCAAAAAACCAAAAAACCACCGGTCTTTACGGCCTACAAGTGTAGATGAGAGAAAAATCCCTTTTGCATCAGTCTGAAACATTAGGAGCACACCATGCATGTCACTCAGACGGATCAATTTCAGTGGTTCTGAGATGACACCTGGCATCCGCCGGCCCGGAATATTCCATCAGTGGATCTGATTCATCCCCTTTCTTCTCAAATGTTCCTCTGATGAGGCTTTCGTTCAATGTGAACTCGGAGAACAACAGGGAGGAAGCAGAAACGGAGAGGAGCGGATTGCATGCTGCTTCATCAGGGGAGACAGTGGGGATGTTGACAACAATCAAAAGCAAAAACAAAGTGGGCAAAAAAATAAACAATCTGCAGCTTGTGTTTTGTTTTTGTGTGGAGAAAGGAGTGAAGAGGAGGAGGAGGAGGAGGAGCTTTCATGGCCTGATGGGACGGATATGTGACAACACACCAAAATAAATAGCTAAAAATCAGTGATTCTCCCATGCAGCGGTTCAGATGCAGCAACACAAACAATAAGTCTACACCGACGATCATATATCACAAGCTTCCAGAGTTCACCACTTGAACTCAGCTTGTGTGGGACGCCCCCCTCCTGCTGCACACATCGTTTCACAACTACTTCCCTCAGGCTGCAGGAGCGTCATCACTGGTCCTCATTCAGTCCTGGTCCGGTCTCTGTCCCTCCACCACCCCTTCTTTTTTTCTCCATCTCTGCAACATTCCCTCAACTCCCATCTCCCCTCTTGCATTAACCGATGGCTTGTTATAAGCAGCCCATCAGTGAGCTGTCCACCAGCGTCTCGGTTGTGGACTGACGTTTATTAAGAGTCGGCTTTTTGCTCCTCGCCCTTTCCTCTGCTTCTCTCTGCATCCCCTCATGAATACAGAGAACCAATTAGAGGCAGAACAAGGCACACGTCTACACACACGCCGCGAGAGGCGAGGCCGCAAACACAAACACCAAAAATCGAGACGGCAGACAGGTGAAGAGACGCACAGCAAAAAAAGAGAGAGAGAGAAAGGGAGAGAGACGGACAGAGAGGAGGGAGGATTTAAGTAATTCTCACAAGATTTTCAGCCTCTGAAAAGGAAACAAATTGGGACACTGCCTGCAGTGCTAAATGGATGCTGTCAAAAAAGAAGAAGACAGTGAATAAAAGACATCAACAACTTGTGGAAGCACTTTTATTCATGTCATTAAAGCTTTGTGGGGACACCACACGGTCGAATTGTGCAGCAAACTCTCATTCTGTAATCGCAAAGCTTGACATTTACCCCGAGCAGCAGGAGGACGCCCCTGTGGCTAAACAAATAACATCCTCAGCGGTGAACCGAATAGGATGGCTGATATTTTGCCTTTTGGTTTTGCATGAGGTCATCTATGTCCTGTCTCTCTAGTTAAAATGTGTGTGTGGCTCATTATTTTCTTGACTACATGTATTGTAAATCCAAACTAGAATCACCCACATCCTGTGTTGTGGTTGGACACAATGGGACATGCCTAGGCTTCCACCCTGAGCACACTGTTCCCACATCCTGTCTCTTGAGTCTTTGCATGCTATGGTGCAGCAATGGCATGAACATGAGGGGTTTGTTGATGATGAAGATGAGCGCCATCTGAGGAATCCATTCAAATCTGCATCACAGGGAGCAGACTGAAAAAACAGGAAGACGATAATGGAAAAAAAAAAAACAACCCTGTTTTAGAGCCGGATATAAAATCTGGAACAAACATTATTCCAGTCGGTTTCTTTATCTATATTTAGTCTTTTACAAACATCCCTTCACATCTGGGAATACTAATGTGTTCATATAAGTCAAGAGTGTCTGAATGGTATATAGTCTCTGTCAGAAGAAGGCTAATCAGCAGTAACTATAGCATTTAGTCACCTGGATGGGTGAAGGTAGAGAAATGTCCAAAGAAGCTGTTGGGATTTGGATGAAGTTCCCATAACTTCCAGTTACAAGATTTCATTTAAAGCTGTTAAAAAAAAAGTAGCTCAAGGAACTCAAAAACTGTTAAGTATTTGTAATAACCTGGCTCTTTATAGTGTAAAGCTAATTTTTTTTTATGGAAAATTATTTTTATCTTGGAAAAACAAAAGCAACAAAAAAAAAACTCCTGCTGATAAAATTCTATACAATATTGGGTTATTATCTATGACATGCAGATTTTTTCAAACAAAAACATAGAACAGAGTGGATTTTTGTAGAAATCTAGTTTTTTTTCTTTGCTGTTCTGGCCTTTTACAGTAACACAGTGTAGTAAGCAGAAATTAGCTGGTTAATTAGTTGGCCTATCTCCTCAGTGACAGTCTGCTTTAAACTTACAAATTGTATAAAGTTGGGTTCATTTCTATTCTATGACTACAGAGGACCCCAGTTAGGAACCACAACCACCAGGGAATATTTGAAGTTATATCCACCTATTTTTAACAGTTCAACCACCAAATGTAACTATATGCATAATATTAACAATGGAAAACATCTAACATATATAGTCTTCCTCTTGGGGATTCAGCCAATTGGGACAAAGAAAAATGAATACAGCTCCTGCACTAGCTGCATTGCAAACACCAACCAATAGCATGGCAAGCAGCATTATGTCTATAGGTATTTCAGATCCCCAAGCTGCAGCTTCTTTCAAACCTGTTAGATATGCTTTTGAGAACATCCATAAACATGCACAGAAAGATCTGAAAAGGTGAATCCAGGAATACTGAACAACGAATCTGGGGTTTTGATCAGACAAATGTGTCTTTTTTAAGCCAGGGAGGTGAATGAGGTGGAGCTATGCTAACAATATGTCATATTCATACAACTCCTACAGAGTGTTCAAGTCCTGCTGGAATCCACAGATATGTAAGACATGTAAGGCTGAACAGCATTACAGCATAAAGAAAACTGGACAGATGTTTACACAGCCTACTTAATCAATTAACAGCAGCTAATTAATTAACAACAAGAGGACTGATTCACTGAGCAGATGAGCTCGGATAAACAGAAGGAAGCTGCAAGCTGCACATCACATTATGACCCCCTTGATAATGTCTAAGGCCTACCAGTTGCACGCAAATATTTCACAATACCAAAAACATCAACAGCTACAAATATGCCTGCAATAGGAATCATACAATACAAGCAGTTAGTTTAGATTGTTTGGAGTGAGGTTATGAAGTTATTAGCTCTAAATTCAAAGGTTAACTGGTACAAACAAACAGAATGACATAATCATACACACAGAAAAAAAAAATCAATATGCTTCAGTACTACATATAAACAAGGGATAAATGTGTTTATTATTTCTACAGAACCGTTTAATCTGCCTGTTCCACATCATTAGAGAGCAACAGAGATCAGTAGAAAAGAGCTGACTGTGTTTGATGAGGCGAATATTGATGTTATTCATTACATCTGCTCATCTCAGGCTGTGACATGTCAAATTGTTGGCGAAGAGAAAAATATGAAGACATTTTCACATTAAAGTCTGATGAAAGAAGGTAAAGAAAAGAGCAAGAGACAAAAAGCAACAACTCTGAATCTGAGGGGAGAGAGGAGCCTCTGCTTGGGGTCGTCTGTCAAGTAGTTGTGTTCAGCCATTAATGCAATAAAAACTAATAAAGAAACTCTCTGTGGTGTCCAACGCTGAGACTGGCTGTTTGCTGTGGATTGTCACGGCCTCATAAATAGCACACACGAAATCTCAAACATGCACACAAGCATCGCTTTCTTACAATGTCCACAGACAGATGAACGAAGTAGAAAGCCTCTAGGTGGGCAAGGGTGGGATTTTCACACGCTTCACTCCCCAAAGTGCATTCAGTACAGTGCAGAGCCGAGCAGGACGCAAACACAAAGGCTGGGATTGTCTGCACCCAGTGGGCGACTCACTGAAGCAGAGTGACAGGAACACACTGAAGCATGGACACTGATATACAAACAGGCTCCATGCAGACATGCCTCAACACACACATATATTCACACATGAGTACAGTCCTGTTTCGGTGAAGCAGAGGCCTGCAGAGCCAAAGCTTTGTCCCTCTGTGGCCCATGGTGAAGAAGAATAAACCAATTGACAGATTAGCTTTCTGGTTATTCTCTGTAACTTCCTCTCTAAGCCACCAATTATCTGAACAGCTATTTCTCTAAGTCTTAAAAGATTAACTTCTGAGCATGGTAAACTCATTCTTTAGCAAGAATAAAACATATTTTAAAGGTTTGTCCTATTTGTACACTGTTTAACAACTTTAATGGTTCCACTTAAATATGTTTTCTTTCATTGAGGCATTTTAGTGGTTGGGCTATAAAATCAAGGACATGACAAACTTGATATGCAACAGAAATAAACACTTTATAGCCACTTATGGACCCCAATAAAATATTGCAGGGTTTTTTATTTCATCAAGCATGGCAATAATCTTAAACATGGGCATTTTTTTTCAGGATCTGTAGAGCTGTGCTGGAAGGGAAACAGCAGAGAGACGATAAAATACATTTACTTCATAGCAGATTAGTAAAATATTAATTGCTGTATTATTTAGATATTTCAGAGTGCATTAACAATGCAAAAGTATTCACAATCTTTGAAGTTTTTCACATTTTCTCATCTCAAAGCAATAAAGTTAATGTATTTTATTTGTGTGTTTAAAAGTAGTGCCTAATTGCTTGTTTATCACAATAAACTGCTATAAATTATATGTTTTGTTTGTTGAGTGACAAAATGCGACCGTCACTGTCAAACAGTCCTCATTTATAAAGTAATACTTACAAATTGTTCCAACTGCTGAAGCATTACAGCATAAATTTTTCTTAAGTTAATTAATGTTTGCTACCAGCTAACCCCAGGTTGAGCATTTGAAATATTTTGCCATGGAAGATTAACACAAACTTACAGACATGTGTGTGTTTTGTGACTTCTCTGAAGGGAACAGCTATCCCTGAATTCAATTAAAATTTCTCTACGTGAGCCAAAGCTCTAACTTGTGGGTGTAAAAGTGCAATGTGGATTTGACGCTAAAACAAACACAAGCAGAGATTCATAAACAAGTGATGAGGCTCTGGGTTTTCGCTGGAGTCGGTAAACATGTTCAGTGCCGTCATACTCGGCTGTAAAGTCTGAGATAAATCTGGTTTGCATTTTGCAGGGGGTGCACACTCGGGTTGCTTCAGAGGCAGCGCCATGACATCTGCACTACTCTGCGAGCCAACTGAGGATGACTGGGACAGCCGCATCACTACCGCATCGTTCAGTCAGGCCTCTCGCCGCTTAGCAGCCATGGTTTTAATTAAAAACACAGCGCAAATACATGCATGCACACAGGCATATTTTACAGGGTTAAACCCATGTGCGGTGCCTTCCCTCTTTGTGTGACAAATGTCTTAAATCCCCCTTCTTCCCATCTAAAACCCTCTCCTCTTAACTTCTTTCATTCAACCACAGGGGAGTCTTTTCCTCCATTCTCTGGAGAAATATGGCAGCTCCACAATCCTCCTTTCTTAATACTGTGGTCAGTGTTGAGTAAAAGAGAGTGTGCATCAGATCAGCTTTCCAGTACATTTGCAAGCTGCTATATGCTGTGGTTGCTCATTTCCTTGTGGTCTAGGAGCATTTAAATCTAAGCTAATAAGTCAGGGGTAAGAGCTTGCCTTATCGATAAGAATGTTTTTCACTGGCTCGTATAAATTGCTTCTGTCTTATGACACAGATTAATCATTTAGGCTTTGAACCTTTACAGGTTTTCTCTAATTATCTGACATTAGTTCACATTGGCTGAGGTTTGACTTGTGTATTTTTTCCCTAATTTTATGAGGAGGCTTAAAACTTTCCTGTTTGATGAAGCTCATCGTTAGTGTGGATTAGATTTTGCTGAGCTGTCACTACAGTTGCGTCCTAAAGCCCCAGGCTGTGTGAGAACTTACTAAAGACTTTTCCTCGTTGATTTTTTTTTCATTTATTTATTAATATTTGCAATTATTGCTGCCATTAATTTTGTATTTTCTGTTTCTTCTCTATTGTCAGAGCCAGAGTTGGAGCAATTTCTCTCCTTAATCTGGTCTACTGTTTATTTACGAAAGTACTCCTAACTCAGTGAATCTATGTGTAGTCATGTCCTTTCCTAAATTAATTCAATGAATGAGTTTTTGCTCTCATTAACATTACATAATATCTTTGTTTATCTTTAAAGTATGCTTGGCTCAATGTTCTGTATTTGTGTCTTTCCCAGGTGCAGCCACTCAAAGAAATACTGCTTACATTAACTGTACTGTTGAATTTTGTTTTCTCCATCAAAGGTAATCTGTATTTAGCTGTCTTTTTCCTAAATGGGCATAGATACTACTGCTAGAAACTCTTCTCTTTATATTGTTTTTTCTCCTAGAAAATACCCCAGGCTCTTGCTGAGCTTGGTTCTGTTGGAGGTTTCTTCCATTTAAAATGGAGTTGATCTGCTCCACTATCACCGCATGCTTGCCTAGGGTGGGAGATTGCTGCAAAGTCAACGGCTAAATGCATTTGACTGGCCTTCCTTTGACAATTAGATGTTTATCAAGTGATGAAGTGAAGCTGAATGTATTGTGCTGGATTGGTGGACTGAATTCTATATAACTATATAAAATAGACCTCTTCTTCCTATTAAGTGACTTGAGTGAGTTTAATATAAATCGGTGCTATTTACCGTATTTACTTGAATAAAAGTCATACTTAGGTTGCAGCTCGTGCTGCAACCTATAGTTAGGTTTGGTTTATATACTTTTTATCTTCTTCATGATGCATTTATTGACTTGTGTTAGATATTAATTTATACTGAACCAAGGATTAAACATTATCATCTGCAGAAATGAAGAAAGCTAATCACACGCTGAAAGTAGACAAAGTGGAGCCGCTATGGACCAAACTAATTTAGAACATGGACATCGGTGTGTCAGAAATTGCCAGCAGACTTCCTAGCCATGGTTGACAGATTTTTTGAGTTAAAAAGAATGTATCTTAACACAACATACCGAATCATATCATCAATATTTTCAAGGTCCCCCTCAAGTTTTATCATTTCTAAATAAATACAACTTGTAGTTCAGTGTTACTTATATATGTTTTTTGTCTCGTATTTTTTGACTGATGAAACTTCCACTTCAGAGCGACTTATATCCCGACGTCGCCCAAAGCTCTGCCAACAGTAGCAAGAAGAACTGACAAATACCATGGCATAAACAAAACAGTTTGTAAATTTTTAAATAGGTGAATCTGGGGCACTCAATTCATTTTTAAAACACAGAGCGAGATGTTTCACATCAAAAAAACATCCCAAATGACTTTATATATGTTAGAGTTACTATGTGGAGCGTTTTAATGGGTTGCTCTGACACAAAACTATCACTTCAAAATTCACCGTTTGAAGCCTACTTCAAGACACTTGAATGACAGCTATACAGAGTAAACACATGAAGAGGGCTTTAAGAGTTTCAGATTAAATCTCTTCATGTAGGATGAGGAACAGGAAATATTTCTTGCATCAAACCAACCAACACACGTCTATTTGATTGATGTGCTTAGCTAGGAAAAAAACTGACAGATTTTTAAACTCGAGCCCACCCTTAGAGACATAAAATGACAGAAGGTTTATGACATTTTTTCATCACCTGAAAAGAAATCCTCAGTGTTAAGCCCCTGTGGTGAATTTCTGTAATGTGAGGAACACAGCAAGATAATAAATAAACATAACTGCGACGTTATGTCCCACTTATGTGTCATTTAACTTCAGTTCACTCCATTAACTATTAAAAAAAACTGCTAACGTATCCACCGATGTATTGTACTCATTGATGCAGTTGAGCTTCTTCAAAAAGCTTTGCATTTACAAGAATCCACCTTAGATATAAATGTCAGCTTAACGCCAGCTTAACATGATTTCATTCTCATCTTTCAGCATAAGGTGAAAGTCTTTGCTTGGTGCAGATAAGAGCCAATCTCCACCTGACATGCTTTTTAACGGTTGCTCAACAAAAAGCGACAAGCTGGATGTAAAACACTCCAAATATAGGAGAAGAAGACAAAGGCAAAACACGTAGGAGGTTTTTAAGGAGAGTCAAGAGATTGGAGCTTAAATGGGGAAAAGGAGGACAAAGACAAAAGCTGAAAATTTAAATTTTTGATTAAAGTAAGGGAGAGACGTTAATCCATTTCACAGTCTCCCACCACACCACCCTTCATATGTGGTCTGTGGGAGTGGCACGGGTTGGGCTGGCCTAGATACATCCTAAATGAATAAAGCTATAATATCCTTTGATACAGGTCTTTGAAACACGCTCAGCTTCAAGCAACATCTTTTTCCTACTTTTAATCTGGTTTGGGTGTTTCCTTAAATCCAGTTGAGTATTATCCTCATCGGCAGGCGTTTAGGATAAAGGGGGATGTGACACAATTGATGGAATGCAATAATCTAGAGGAAAATAAAGTTAATAATCTCCCATAATTCAGGTTTTGAGTGTTCCTTTTTAACTTGGCCGGGGATTATGAGCAGGAGATTCACCAGAGGGGGGTAAAAAAAGACTCCATAAACACAATGATGTTGATTAGCGATAAAGTAGCTGGCTTGGGGGTATATCTAAGAGAGAAGTCTGATATTTGGCTCACACCAAGCTCTCCATCTCCAACAATCCCTCCTCAGTGGCCTATTAAGCATCCAGCATCTGAAAAAGGCCAGACCTCAAAGTGAGCGAAGCCTCTCCCCGTGCTCGTCATTACCATGTTTGTTTATCTGCAGCTCGCTCCCTCAGAGGAACACCCAGCCTTCTTAAGGAGGGAGAAGAAAGCTTCAAAAGTGGAAATAAGGCATACATTTGAGTCCACTCCCAAGACGGCACACCGTACCGAGCCATTTCCATAATGGCAGCCTAATAGGAGCAAGCCGGCTGTGAGAGAGAGGAGCACGTCGCCCTCATTAAGGCTCTCGCTCAGAAACAGATTAGCGCTTCATTAACATACAGAGGAGCAGAGGAAATTACTGCTCTCCATTTCACAGTCTGAAAGGCAGGCAAAGACCAAAGATGGAGATAAGTGCTATAAAGATGGACTCCATTCAGAAAAAATGATATCGGTATGAAATTTTATTTAAAGGGACATTGAATATGGAAGACCGGGTGACTTTTATCTTTGTCTGAGCCCCTGCTATGACTGTTCTCTGTCACTTATTGATGTTCTCCTACTCAATAAACCATTTGAAATCCCACTGACCAGATAGGCATCTGCCTGAGAAAGTTCCAGGGATGTCAGGATACAAAAATGTCAACCGTTGGGTTCTGCTTAGTCTTGATCAGAAAAATCGAACCAATTACAGCGTGACAATAACTTCATGGTATTAATAAGGGCTAAACCAATACATAAAGGTTTGTATTGGGTAAAGGGCAATTCAACACACATTTAGAAAAACAAACTTAAAATTAGAAGTCGAAATTTTAAACTTTAATGACATGAAAAAAACATATGGTCAATATATATATACTTTTTAATTGTGCAAACAAATGTGGTGAAAATTATAAACAATCTTGACCAACCAAATGTATTCAGCAGCATCCCCATTCAGTGTCCAGGGATTTTGATTTTTTTTTTTCTACTTGGCGATCTACTGGAGTCAGCGGGGTTGGTTTTTAAGGCTTTTTACTTAAGGCTTTTCCAATGACTATATAGTTGCATAATTTAAAAATTAAATTTACCTAATGGAAACATGGTAATTTAAAAAAAAAAGTTGCATTTAAAATTGTTTTGAAGCCAGAATGAGGTGTTTTGTTTCTTTTTTTTTGGGGGGGGGGGGGTTATTACACAAAACTGTAAGCACTTTTTCCCAAAAACGTGAGTCACAAGATCAATAATCGGATAGTGAAATGGTTTTTAATGACTTATTGCATGATCAGAGTTGTTCACATGTGATTTTAATTGTGAAAATCACAAAATTGTGTTTTGTATTAAATGAAAGTTGCAAGATTGTATTTTTTTGAATATTGACAAAGTTTTGCACACATTTTTAATGGAAATGCAGCTTATTTCTGCTAAAGTTGTCAGCTTCAGTCTGGGTCCACTGGTGCTAACGATTACCTTTGTTAATATTAGCTATATTAGCTGCCCATTTATTTTCTATTATAAATTGTCCCGGAGTCTAGTTTCTTATTAGACAAGGGTGGTTTAAATAATCCTAACATTGGACAAGGTATTGAACCACACAGTGAGTCTAGATGTAGAATGATTCCACAGTGCAAAGTATAATGCTTTCTCAATGCAGAATAGTGACCTTTGGCAAAGTACATAATATTATTGTTTTTAGAGATCTTACTTTTCAAATAAAAATGCAGAAAAGAAATATTCGCTTTGGAAAATCTATGCACAAAAATAATTGTTCTACACAAAATAGAAATGACTAAATTAATTGCAAATTTCCATTCTTTAATTGGTTGGAAAGGTGTTTTTGTGCAAAAGTTAGAATATTTTAATAAAGTCCCAAGGGGTAAAGTCAAGGTGAGGGAAAAAAAAAAAAAAACTTTGTGATTTATAAGGACAACTTGAAATTGGCACTTTCAGGTGTCGTGTGCAAACTCTTATATATTAATGAATTCCTCTCATGGGTTTAAAAAAATAAAGATGTTTCTTGGGAGGTAGAAAATGGTCTAAGGTTCTTATGCTTTAACAAACCAAAAACTATTTCTGAAAGTTATTTAATGGTAATTTGTGAAGGTCTGCTGATGTTAATTTAACCGGAAGAACTGGCTGACCATGTCATGGTAGAGACAGCTTCTGGGGCCGTTTTTAAACTAAATTAAAACAAATTTATAGACTTCAGTCCAAATGTTAATACTTCTCGCAACATACCTGACTCCTGGTAAAATGTTTAATTTTTAGGAAACACTGCCATGAATATCTGAATGTTTGCCAAGTAAAACTGACAATCTGGCCAATTAAGAAAAGACAGGACTGAACGTTAACATAGTTCTTAACTTAAAGAAAAAATGTCCACAATACTTTAGCATATAGAAAAAGTTTAATTTGATCGTTCATTTCTAATTAGCAGAAGAAACAATGGGTATGAATCACTTGTTCTCCTTCTTCCTTGTCAACCAGCTTTTATTCAATAATTACCAGAAATTTCCCACCTCGATATATAATGATGTGACGCTTTGCCATTTTTGCCTTCTGTCTAACTCCATGCTGCCAACACCTTGTCTTTCTTTTTAATGGACTCTCGGGGGGGAAAGCTGATTATCTAAAGGTTGGAAGAGTTATCATTACCTCCACAGTATGAGCTGACTTTGGCCAAAAGGCAATCAAGCTAAAGAATGTGTTTTAGCCTAATGAGATGTCCTTTATTCCATATAGGAAAGAACATGTCAAAGACTCTGTGAACAAAAGACACATTAACCCTACAGGAGAGTCATTCTACTATGGAAAACCTCTGGCGTCTCAGAGGTTTTCTATCCTTTCTAACCTTACCTGACGTCTCAAGCATGACAGGAAATAAAAGTGGTGCATATGTTGTACAATAGGTTGACTGTAGCTTCACTGTGTATGATTAGTAAAGCTACATTCCTTGATAAAGGAATCCCTTTATCAAGGAATGTAGCTTTACTAATTTCTTTATCAATTAAAACCATAAATTGACAGTAACTGCAGAGTAACTTTAAAACATTTACATTGCATTACTTTCACAGCTGTACATCCTGCCATTTATCACAATTTAGTCTGTTTCTGCTGCTGATGGTCTGATGTATTTTTCCTTCTGCAGAGGAACCCTTCACCTGTGCAGAAACCGTTTCAAGAACCAGGGCCAAGTCAGAAAAAAGTGAGTCAAAATCAGCCTAGAAAACGACCCAAGCAGTCCTAAGGCAACTGGACTTATTTTCTGATTTCTTGAGAGATGTTTTACTTATCATGCAAAAGGTTTCTTAAGGTCTGAACAACGTAGGAAGGAACAGGCTTATAGGTTGTCGTCAGAAAAACAACTAACTTCTGGTTTCAGCGTCTCTACTTAGACAGAGAGAGAAATGGTCTCATCAAAGCCTTTTTAAGATCTTTTAACTTGCAGAGCTTAAATATTTTCAGCATTTAGATTACAACAAATAAAACTGCCCAAGAATGTTGATTATTCAATTTGAAGTTGAAATTAAGTTTAAATTGAAGCAGAATTTTTCTATGAGACTCATCTCGTCTGCTTTAATTATGAACTAGCGCAGTTAATTTAAAATCCAATCTACCAACACATTTCCACTGAGTTTATAATGGCAGTCTGTGGGTTTTACACCACACCCACAATGAAACAATCAGAGATTAATGCTTCGCCAGTCTAATTTCACCACGTTCTGTTCTCCACTGTGGATATCTGGATCCACAGATTACAGCGACACTCCTAGAAGACGAGCACCTGCTCAGTGTCAGGGGACATAATCTACATAAATGACTCTGTATAGCAAACTTGCAGACATAGTAAACAGACTAGATAAACAGAAAGATTAAATTCTGGAGGAAATACTGTTAATGAACCCACAGTCAAAGCGCAGATTTAGACAAACATTGTTTATATGCAAAAGCCTGTTTGAGTATGGTTTGAGATCACAGCATACACATATTTTAATGTCCATGTCTTGCAGGATAATTGTCCATGTCACAAAGCTCCAGTCATCTCAAACTGGTTTGTTGAATGAATGAGTTCCCTGGATTCCAGTGACCTCCAAGAATTCAGTCCAATAAAGCACCTTAAGTATGCGGAGGAACAGGAGACACCCATCAGAGATGTGCAGCTGGCATCTGACCAAAATCTGAGGAATGTATCTGTTGCTGAATCAACACCATGAAGGTCTGAGTCAGTACTAGAAAGTTGTACTTAGTAAAGAAGTCAGAGAGGGTATATTGAACCACTGGTCCCGCTGACATTCCAGATTCTTAATAATAACAAGAAAGAGGAATTGTTCTTACGTGCGAGTGAGACAGCCTTGCAGTGCAAATGTTATCGACGTTAGAAATGTATCCTGAGGACTCTGTGGTCAACTCAAAACATTCTGATTTAATTGACTTTGGACAACGATAGCCCTGAGCTAGAGGAAAATGGACACTTTCAAAAATTATATTGATTCTGCTGTGGTTAAGAAAGACTGAACTATATAATCAGAGGACCAGAAGACAAATTTGAGGAGATTTGTAAACCTTTGATGGGTTTTTCTATGTGCCAGCCATGGTCTTGTAGAGCTGCTCCGTTTTGCTATGTTTACTGCTTTAAGAATTTAATTTTAAAAAATCTTCCACCGAATTTAATGCTTTACAAATCTTTACAAGTTTTGCTTTTCATAGTTTTTTAGTTAGTTACTTCAGACATTTTTGCATTATGTTTTATGCATCCTTTTTTCCTTTGTCTGCATATTTTTATACTTTATCCTCCAACAGGCAACACCGACTCCAGAGCACTTTTAATACAATTGTCTGTTTGCATATATCACCATCTTAAATAAGTGTTGAACAAATCAATTTTACATTAGGATCAGTAGAATTTGCAAAGTTTTGGCATAAAACTTGAATTTGTCCTGATTTAATAATCTGTTCAGCAAATTATGAAGATTATTTTAACTCAGAATTTCAAATTTTGCTTGTGGGTTTAATTATTTTCAAGCCATGCACTGCATCTTTAATCATTTCTAGTTTAATTCGCTGAAACCTCAAACAAGATCTGGATCATGAATCTAAATTCATCAGCTAAAACCTGGGAGAGACGGTAGTGACTCTCTCCAGCATCATTAAGCAGCACGACTCATTTTCAGCTTTCACTCAATTTAATGACTTACCCAAAGCCTCTCTAAACTACCTATATTACATAGCTGCAGACTCACTGAATTAAATAATAAATGAAGCATGCATTCAGAACCGCAGCTAGCAGTGAGAATGCTGAACTGCTGCATAATGAGCTCGGTCTGTGGTGTGAGCCTCATTCACAAGTGAAACAATCACCTTTTGTGGTACGTCTTAGGTGTCACAGTCAGTCATGCGGTGGTGGCTGAGGTGAAAACACGAAATCATACTGACTTGGTTGTGCAAAATCAAAGGAACAAATGAGCATTTTGGCTACAGACAGTAAACTCTTATGTTAGTGATCTCAGCTGTTACACAACCATTTCTTGCGACTGTAAAAGAGTTGACAAACAAACAACTATTGGGGTCTCTTTTGAGGGCTTTAAAACCTGATGATGTCAACACAGTTACAGAATACAACTCTCAAAATGTTAGCCGTTTATGTGGGTTTGACTACTCGGTTATAGATGGAATCAAAGTAATTTGATAAACTACTAATTGCAGTGATCCTTAAACTGTTATGGTTATATGGAGAAAGTTCTGTGCGAGTTTTACCACCTGCAGGAAGAAGGATTGCTGTTTGTTGTTAAGTGGTGACAGGGAGGCAAGTCTGCATGATGAGTAAAAGGAGAAGTAAAACGTATTTACTTAAATGCTCAATAAATGTGTTTTGTATGATTTCAAGATTGCTTGTACAAATAGAAGAAGTGTGAGGAGAGGCAGTGATGGGCTTAGTGTCAAAGAGTGATGCAGACAGATGGCACATTAGAAATATAAACATCCACAAAAAGTGTCCATCTGATGATGGACTGATGAGTTTAATCACAAAGACTGCATTAAACATTATACAGAGCCAGAATATAGATTTTTCTTTTGGAGGCACATTAGATGTGATTCAGGAAATTTCCATTTGATTTTTCATCTTTCAGATTAGACTCTCTAACTTGCTTTGCCAATTTGCTTTGTTTTGGTTTCTTAATAGGAAAACTACTTGGTTAAATTTAAGCACAGATTATGTTTTGACTTGATTACAAACAATCCTGAACATGAAATCTTTTTAACAGGGGAAGTTATTGGATTGGGGCTATTTTGGAGGATTTTGGAGAATTTTTTTTTACCAGAATAATGAAAAAAATGTGATATTTATTTTAAACTTTTTTAATTAAAAATATACAAATATAACTTTAGTGTAAGATGGAATTAAACTTTAATTTGCATGACTTGGATGAAATGGCTTTAGGGTATTCTTCCATAAATTACATAATGATAAATAATGACACGCTCCTAAACAAGAATACAATCAATCAACAAATCACTTAAAAAAAATTCACACAAGGATCTGTAATAAGGTGCATCAAAGTTGGAACAGTCCAGCTGCTGTAAATATTTTGCCACTCAGATTTTCAGCAATCTCTAAGAGGAAATTAAGTAAATTCAAGCAATCATGATGTACTATTATAAAGGACCAAAAGTTTAAAGCGTTTCAAAAAAGAATAGACAAAAAGCTTTACATTATCAAATGTCAGACCGAGTTTTACTTTTATATTTCGTAAGGTAAAGAGTAAACATATTTCCAAAGGAAGTTACTCATGACAAGGGTAACTGTTAGATTTTTTCTAAAAAGAAAATGCCATTAAGTGTTTCTGACAAATATTTTACTATGTTGACTGTAGATAATGGGCAAGAGGAGTAATTAAAACAAAAAGATAAATCACCTGTAGGTGCATAATAAAATATTGGATAGCTACAGCCTTAAATTGCATGGAAACTCTTACTGCTCAGAAACAGAGTATCATCAGAGGTTTTGCACAAAGGTAAAATGTTATTCTCCTGACTTGACCCTTTCCACTCTTCTGCAGAGCTAACTTCTTCCAACTCAGTAACCTGGCTTTGTTCACTCATAGAAGAAAACTCCACTTGTGTTTTATAACTGGAGCATGAAAAGTAAACATAGCCTTAGTGAAGAGAAAAAGAGATAAAAAGATGCAAAAGAAGCATCAGGTTCCATGTGAATTCCACCACCATCTCACGTCTTTCACAACCAAATCAAAACACACCTCATGCATCTCTTCTTTATTGTCAACCGTTTTACCGTCTCACCCCCAGTCCCTGCTCCTTCATCTATCAACCCATGTTTTTCTAACCTGAAACCTCTCTGAGGATCATGCACATCACAAAAACACCAACCCGTCACTCCAGCTACAGCTCCTTTTATCCACATGCTTGTAAAAGTTGTATGCCTACAGTGCCTGGAAAAAATAGGAAATAAATATTGAAATTTTTCACATTTTATCACACAACCACAAACTTTAAACCAACACCACAGTGCATAGTTGTGAGAACTGTGTGACACACCTAAATCACCTTCATACATTATCTAATTCCTAAATAGAGTACATCTGTTTACGATTTAATGTCGACATTAATTTAGCTGTTCTACGAAGGCCTCAGAAGTTTGTTAAAGAACATTAATGAAGGAACAGGATTGTGTTTTATGATAATGTTTTAAATTAAAACCAAATATGACAGTAGGTAGATCAGAAATAAGACTGAGGGGATGTTAAAGCAGATTTCGCACATAAAACTATCTTCAAAGAGTAATGTTCAATACATGAAAACATGGGTATGGCATCACTATAATCTATGGCAGTCTACTTTAAATTACAGGACGAGAAAGGAGCAAATCAATCAGATGTGCAGCTGAGAGGTAACTCTAGAGGAGCTGTAGAGATTCATAACTCAGGTGGACAAAACAACCATTGATTCAGCAATGCACATATTTGGCCTTTGAAGAAAAGTGGCAAAAATGCTGCAGAATCATGCAGAGGGCATGCTTTTCTTCAGCAGAAGATAGTAATAACACAGGTCAATTCTGGAAGAAAACATGGTAGAGGTTGAAGAAAAGTCTAAAGAAAGGAGAAAGAGTTCTCCTTCCAGTAGGACCACATTCATACCACAGCTAGAATGCAATGATTTCGGTCAAAGCATTATTCATTTGGAAGAATGGCCTTGTCCAACTCCAGATCTAGACCTAATTAAAGCCTTGAAAATTGATGCTTACAGTTAGGGATGCATGATATTGGATTTTTGGTCCATATCTGATATGCCGATATTCTAAAACTTATTTGGCCGATAACCGATACCAATACTGATATTTTTTTTCCTACACCTTCTTACTAAAATTATATGGCTTTCTCTACTGTGGAACTGAAATACTACATTATCTTTGTCTCTTTAGACTACTATCAAATGCAAATGCTAAAAAAGGAGGCTGAAAATGATGAAACACTTTCAACTTGCATTATGTTTAATGTAAAATTTATTCTTAACATTTGCTCTCTCTAAGACGACAACAACACTTAAACAGTGTAAATATGACATTGTGCTGTACTACAGGCATCACTATCACTGGTTTGTCATAAAAACAGCTTTTATATCGGTGAGTTATTTTGACGGAATATCCGATGTCTGATATCAAATTTCACAGCTAATATCGGCCGATACCGATACCATGCCGATAAAATCATGCATCACTACTTACAGTCGCTCTCCATCCAAACTGACTGAGCTGATTTGCAAAGAAAAAACTGACAAAATATCTAGAAATTCAGAAGCTGGTAGAAATGGACCCTAAAAAGATTTGCTGGTTTAATTGCACAAAAAAGCAGTTCTAAAAATAATTGATGGAATGCACATGCAGGGCAAACATTTCAGATTTGTGTGTAAATAAAAATATATAGCCTTTTAGCAATTTTACAATTACATGCTACTTTTAGTTAATTATTGCATTAATATGCAAACTCATTAAAAATTAATTTTAATTTGTCTTTGAACTGTAGCAAAAGTGCAAAAGTTCATTACTTCTGCAAAGCACAACAGAACTGCATACTAAACACTTTGAATCCTCTGGGTTTCCATGATCACACTACAGAGCCTCACAGCTGAGATGCAGCCCTGACAAAACTACTTTAGATCAAAAATACTTTATGCTAAATAAAACTCATGGTGCAAAGTTTGGGAAAGAAGCAAAATCAAATCTTCTCAAGTCAATTGCTTTACTAAAAATGCAAAATCCTTTTCATCTCCAGGCGTACAGTGAAGTATTTTTAAACTGTTAGCCGTGTCTTCATTGCTAATGAAATGCATTTCATCAAACCGAAAACCTTATTTGGATGCTGGCACCCAGGTTTTAAACTGTAAGAGAACCATATTTGCCAGTAACACTTAGCCTTGCCTTCAGACAGAATTAATGAAGTTTCAGACCACTGGCAAGAAAAGATCAAGTCATAAACAGGCTGTGTGTGTGCGTGGGTGGGTGTGTGTTAGGGGAGGACGGTAACTGTTTCCCTGTGAGGAGTTCTCCAATATCTGCTGTGACTAAAAGGATTGTCAGGATTTTTTAAAACATAATGGCAGGGAGAAAAAAACTACTTCTAAAATGAATCTATGCATCCTCGCCATCTCTCCTCCGGCATCCCTCCTTCTTCACCTTCTTGTCTTCCTCTTCTTCCCACAATCTGTTCATTTAACACTCCATCCCAGCGTGTCTTTTTAAAGCCTTCAGAACCTGAGTGTCTTATCGAGGTTTTCCAGGTCTGCGGGCGAGGCTGAGAAGAAGCTACTCTCAACCGTTCTTTCTGCTATCTGCTCCTCGGCAGTCACAATGAGACTGACATGCGAACCCAAGCGAGCTCATTTACCGCTGGTTTACTGCATCTCAACAAAAGTCTACAGTCAGGACTTTGGCAAACAGCAAAATGTGCTTAATGGTCATAATTGTGAAAGAACTCCTGTTGACAGGAGTAAGACCAGTAAACAGAGACAGGTTAAATCTACATCATGCTGACACAATATTTAGATAAGATGCAGAACTATCTAAACTTTATCCAGTCAGAAAAAAAAGTCCTGCATAAAAACCAACATCGTTTTTACCAAACATGAAGAATTAATGATACATTTTGGAGACCAGTAAATGAGCTGCATGTCTCCCATTTCTCATTCCAGTCAGCCCAGTGTCTTGTTTGTCGGCAAGAACCCTCCGACGCATAAAGAATGTGTTTGTTATTGCAGAGCGGTTAACCTAGAATATTTGATGAGTCATGTGATTAAAAAATAGAAATGTTGAAAAACAATCGCACAGTTCAGATTTACATAAGATCTAGAGAAAGATGAAACAAGGAAAAGGAGCGTCAGAGAAAGAGAGCACGAGGCATGAAGAAACACGCAGACCGGTTTCATTCATTGTCCATTGTTCTGTCAGACTGTGCAGGTGTGAGTATTAGGCTGGAAATGCAAACCGCACCTGTTGTTTTTAACTGTCAAGCCAGACACATATAAACCCACTGGAATTACTTATGTGCTTAATGAAAACATCTTGAGCCAAGCTGTGAGGGAGGTGAAGGGAGAGAGAGAGATGCTTTTATTAAATTACAAAATACAATTAGGAGTTTTTTAACACCAGGGCTTCTAGAGAGGCACAGACATGCAGGTCTCAATAGGTAAGTTTATTACAGTCAGTTGGATATATTACACCTCCCCCTGTGGGACTGCTTCTTTGGAAATGACCTGCTGTTTCCACAATAATTAGAAGGAATGTGCACTAGAAGGAAGCAGAACTTTTATCAAGCTAAACAGTGGAAACATTCACCATGTCCAAAACTCCTTTTTGAGAACATTACTGCACCTCCAGAGAAGAAACTCTTTGGATACAGGAAGAAAACCAAACATTTCTATGTACTGTTTGTTTTTAAGCAAGCTGTGAACCCTTTTCTGAATTCTAAACAGCAAGGTGAGAGCCTTTCAACAAGAAAGGCATCCTAAACTTAAATAACTACAGACCTGCTGCCTGCGGTCACAAAATCCTTTGAGACACTGGTGAGGAAGCATTTGAAGGACATCACAGCAGCCCTGTTGGAACCCCATCCAACTGGCTCAAGGAGAAGTTGATGCAGTAAACTTGGAAATGAATAAACTAGGTTCACATCCTGAACCACTTTGACCAACCAGGGACAAATGCCAGAATCAAAGTGTCGCCCTCCACCTGTCAGACCGACAGCAGTAGGTGGAACTGGGGTTCTTCCACACAAGAACTATTAGAACCAGTACCAACCAAAGAGTGTGTTCTTTCCCCACTCTTCTTCTCTCTGAACACAAATAACTGCAATTCAGCAAAACTCCTTTCGTTTGCAAATGACAATAATGCCACTGGTCTGATCCAGTACAGTGATAGCAGCAGTGGATGGTCCACTGGTTCGGTCTGAGCGAACTGGCGCTAAACCCACTACAAACTGTGGAGATCCCTCACAATGCTACGTCTAATGTTAATCACTTTCCTCCACTCTGATAAACACCTTACAGTCAGTGTCACAACAATTCCTCTCTTTTTGTATATATATATATATATATATATATATATATATAAAGAACTGGCTGCAAATCCATGTACATACCTGCTTCTTTGTCCTCA
>CAEFZY010055480.1:0-22282 GCA_903066815.1 Brachyrhaphis roseni | reverse complement strand
TATATATATATATATAAAACTTTAAGGCATAAAACCTGTTTTATTTTAAATGTTTTTCTTTGCAGATTCCCCATTTATTCTGATGAACAAGGCCACTGGGTCTTGTTTGGCCAAAAGAGGTACTCGCTGCACGGATATTCGCTGGACAACCGGTAACCGGCTTTTTGTGGTTTCGACCAAGAAATGTCTGGGTGCTCAGGGCAAAAGTGTGGGGAGTGAGGTGAGCCAGTATGACTGCGATGAAAAGAGTGACCTGCAGAAGTGGGACTGCCAAAACGGAACCCTGCTTACTCTGAAAGAACAGCCGTTCTACATTGAAGTCAGAGCAGATGAATCAATCGTTCTGTCCAAAACTGTTGGGCCGAACAACCACCTGACCATTGCAGGGACATCTAGTGGTGCCTGTACAAGAACACACAGAGGTACAAATCATTTGTGTTTGTGACTTTGTGGAGGTTGTAAACAATGAAACTAGTGAACCTCAGTGAAACTTTCACTTATTTTTTTGCCATTCCATCAAAGTGGAAAATTTGTAGTAAAAAATACTGAAAAGACAGAAAAATAATTTTTATTCCCCTGAAAAACTGGGTGACTTAACATTAAGAACCTTTTATTTCCCCTGTAGAATATTACACGATTGGAGGGAATTCGTTTGGCAAAATCTGCATGTTTCCCTTCATGTACAAGGACCGATGGTATGGAGAATGCACCACGTATGACTCCAAATCGAAGCGTAGCTGGTGTGCAACTGAAACCAAATATCAACATGAACAGTATGGATATTGCCCATCTTCTTGTAAGTTTGTCAGCTCTAGCTATTGTTAAGCTCTGCTGAAAATGTCTTTATATGGAAAACAATGTCTTGTCAACAAAATATGACAGTTCTAACCAATTTAGCCTGATTGAAATTACATTTAAATGAGAGAATTACATCCTAAGCATTTTATTATAATATGCAGAGGCATATTATGCAGAGGCAAAATGGTAATGACCATTTTATGTGGTTTTGATAAAGTAAACATCTTAAACATGCAGGACTCATGCCTTCAAGTACTGAAATTGCTGATCACAGTTCTAATAAGACAATATTTAAAAGAAATAGTGTCTGATATATGTTTGAACACAAAACAAAGATAATAAAACTGTTGTTTTTTTAATACCTGTAAAGCCACAGAACACTGGAACAGAAACTTTGTCACAGGAGCTTATTACCAGGTGAACATGCAGTCAGCTCTGACCTGGGCTCAGGCTGACACCAGTTGCAAACAGCAGGCTGCGTTTCTGGTTAGCATTGTCGATCCTGTCGAGAAGGCCTTCCTCACAGGTAGGTGCAGTCTGTTGATATTTTAAATAGTTTTACAAATGGGTTTAGTTTTGTAACCTAATTGGTCCGTGTAGCACTTTTTTATATTATCAAGAAGTGTTTGTGTATATTTCCACAATAGAGCATAATAACGATGCTGGCTCAGTGCTAGTGTTTTTAAAATAGTTGCATGTCATTGTGTCAACAGACCTTCCCTCATGTTTAAATATTCTCTGTGTCCTTATGTAATTGGAAGCAAGAAGGGGAAAAGTAATCTGGGAAGATTAAAGCCCATACTGTTTGATCACAGTGCTCTGCAGCTCTGCAGATCTATACTCTATTAAAAAAAACTGGTTTCACAGCGACAAGCAGAAATTTCTCGTGTTTTGTAGTTTCATCCATCATTTATCCATTGTCCTCCAATCCTGGCCTCAATGGTCGATGACCTGCGACTTTTGGGTTGGTCCCTGGGCCAACACATGTACACTAAATGGCTGAATTACTTCCTCAGGATGCAGTCAAGTGCTCCTGCAATGAGCTCATTATTTGTCGCAGGTGTTTTGAAGCAGAGACACCTCTTAAAGTTGCAGGACACTGGCCCTTGAGGCCTGGGTCTGAAGACTCTTGGTCTATAGCCTCTTGTCCTCGCAAATTATTGTTTAATGATATTATTTCAACATCATCAAAGCTCCAACATTAAATGTTAGTTAACTGTGGCTAAATAGTCTACATAGAAAATATTGTAGTGGTGCAGTTTTGCTGTTAAGCAATGAAAAAGAGGAACTAAGTATTCACTTTTCTTTTCCGTTTTTTTTTTTTACCCTCTCTGCCATACAAACATTATGCAATTCTCAGGACTAACAGGAACAGGAAGAAACAAGCTTTGGATTGGATTGAGTTTGGGCACAGAACATGGCTGGCAGTGGACTGATGGAAAGCCCTTCCGCTACATAAAGTGGGATGCCGGTAAGTTATCTGATCATCGATCATCTCAGAAGTAGAGTTTTCCTGATCAATATGAAACGACTGAGGAGTTGGTGAAAGGGAATGTTTTACATAAAAACTTAAATTCTTAAATTCAGCCTGTTTTAAGAAATTCAAAGTTTTTGATGCATAAGAATCTTGTAAATTGTAGCCTGAAACGAAAACGACATAGCTTGAATCGTAAAAAACCCAGATACTTGAAATTTTACTGAGTTAAAGCTTTTCATAGTTTTTTAAAGTGATGTTTTGATGAACTTATCTGATCAGCAGTTGCAGAAAGTTATGTTGTAAGAAAAACTTCTGAGAAACAAAAAATATTTGAAACTTAGCTGAAACTTACCAGAAACCTTAGAAACTATTATGGAGACTGTCATTATATATATATTTCTTTTATAAAATAAAAATTTATACTAACAATAATATTTCCCTAAAATTTAAGAAAACCATTGTTAACACCTTAACACTAATGTGTTCATATTATTTAGACTGTGCTATTGTTTCCCTTTGGAGTGTTTCTCTTATTAAAAAAGCTGTGATGCATATTATCATGAGTTTGTTTAAAATATATATATTTTTTTAGCTTGTCAGGGAGACTTAATGTTCTGGCTGATTTTTGCAACAGAACTTCTGTAAAGGCCAACAAATTTCTGGTTACTACTCTAAAGTTCCACTATTAGTCACTGCAGGCTGTATTAAACCACCTGCTCAGCTGTTATTCTTTAATTTGTTTCACATCCACCAAGAGATGAGTAAAATTTTATTGAGAACTGATCAGGCTGATCAGTCAAAAGGGGAGATTGATACAGCTAACACCCTCTTGCTTCAAGGTTGACTCTTGGAGAACAAGTTGTTTATATAACAACATCAGCAAATGCAGTAATGTTCTCTTGTGGAAGTGAAGATCTGTAATAACAGCTAAAATATGCAAAAACAAAAGCTGAAATGGAATAAAATGGCCACTGTTTCAATATTCTTGGAGGATAGATTGCTGTAAATCTGGTAACTCAATGCAAAAACATAATATTAAACATATTTTTTTAACAATTCATATTCTAAATTAAGCTAGATTGCATGCATTACTAGTGGTGAATTGGATGAGAATCTACCTTTCTAATTAAATTTCTGTGAAATTCTGTTTGTACTTAAAAAACATAACTACTCATTTTTGACTTGCTACATGTTATGATCGTATATGTGATGGTACTTTTTTCTGATAATTTCCTTTGTAAAGTGTAAATTTGACTTAAATTACCATATTGTTTCAGGTCACCCACTTCCTAATCCCGGACACAACTGTGCACTTCTTGACACCGCTGGTCAGTTCTCGTGGCAAAGTTCCACTTGCACAAAGAAACTTGGCTACATCTGCTACAAAGGCGGAACCCCGACAGCTCCGCCACGATGTACTGAAAATTACTTCACACTGAAAAATTTTACATTTGTATTTTCTCTGCATTATTACTTCAAAGAACTTTATTATTCAGTTTCTGTATGTTTGTTCTTTTCATCAGTTGAAGAAGGATTTTGCTCAAATCACTGGATCCCTTACAATGGACACTGTTTTTACCTTCAGCGCACACCAAAGTCATGGTCCAATGCTCTGACAGAGTGTCGCAAAGAGGGAAGTGAACTCGTTAACATACGCAACATTGAGGACCAAAGCTTCGTCATCTCTCAGCTTGGATATGGTACAAGACATTCTTATACTTAATCACAATATTGCGTGCCGGTCTTTTGTTTCTGTGCCATCTTGGCATTTTCTGTATGTGTTTTCATTTTGAATGGCACAAAATTTTATAGCCAAGACTAGAAGATATATAATGGCAAACAAAATGAGTCCATCTGCTTTACTAGAAATAAAAATAAATTAATAAAAATAAATTCTCACAGATTTTGCAAATTGTGCCTTCTGCTAAGGTTTCAAACACCTATGAATCTACCAACCTGTTACTCAAATTACATGTAAGGACATAAGTTTGCCCATGAAGCCATGCTGTTTCCTTCATTTAATATCTTGTTTCAAACACTCCAATTGATGAAGAGACAACATGCACATTCAAACACGTGCACACTCACACTCATTATTTCCATGTATACGAATCTTTGTAGATATTTTAAAATATTTCACTTTTAATGTCCATAGGACCCACTGATGAGCTCTGGATAGGACTGAATGACAGAACCACTGAAGGGTTGTTTGACTGGAGTGACCACACGACCGTCACCTTCACCAGCTGGGACCCTGAAGAACCCACAGTGTCCACTAATGAAGAAGATTGCGTTCTCATTAAAGGGGAGGTATGGAGCATCTGCATTTGTTCTTTACACATGTGCATATATTTCATGCACATGTGTAGACTTTAGACTGTTTGAAACGGGATCAGAGAACAGAAGCAACAAAACTAACAGCTAAATATGAGCACTGCTGTTATTTTTGTCTACTGTGTTACACTTTCACAATTTTCATTATATGTTTAGTTTTTTTTATTGAATATGCAAAGCTTTGTCTTGCTAACTGCACCAAAAAGTTGTGATATTTGATCACAACTTTTGGTTGCGATAAATTATCATGCTTTTGTGTAGTATTACCAAACACACTTCAAAAAATATATTATATTGATGTAAATGGTTTTAGTACCATCCACCTTTTAAAACACTTCACTTTACTTTTTGCAGAATGGAAATTGGGCGGATCGTTCCTGCGACGAAAAGCACGGATATATTTGTATGAAGCAAAGTGCCTTTGAAAGAACTGGAGATGAAGTGGAGTTACTGTTGGATGTCGGCTGCAAGCTTGTTAGTGAATTATGAATCATATGTTTTCAATATCTATCATTTTACATGAAAAAAAAAAAAATACATTACAAGATTACAAGGTTTGGTATAAATGTTTGATTCTAATCAATGACCAAAATCTTTTTAGGGCTGGAGAAGACATGGCTCTTTTTGCTACTTTGTGGGCACTGAGACCAAAACCTTTGAAGAAGCTAAAGAAGACTGTAAGAGCTCAGCTTCCTACTTAGCTGACGTCTCAAATGGGTAAAAATTCTCATAGTGTTAAATTACTAACCTCTAGATATTTCAGAGGCAGACTGTAGGTATTAAAATTTACCCAACAATATTTACAATTTGACTTGCAGCACTGGTTCAGAAACATTTTAACATTCAAGCCCAAAGCTTGTGTTGGCCCAGCGACCTTCACTTCTGATAGATGAAGCATAAATACACTATAAACACAGATTTATTAACTTTTATAAATACCTACAGGGTGGATAATGCCTTCCTTGTGAGTCTGGTAGGACTGAGACCAGAGAAACACTTCTGGATCGGTCTCTCTAATCAGAATAACCATGATGTCTTTACCTGGACCAATACAGAGTTTGTGAGATTTACTCACTGGAATGGTGGAATGCCAGGTATGGATCTCTGTGAAATATCATTGCTCAATTTAAGGCATACAAAGCGGAAAACAAAACAAACACAGACAAAACAAAACAAATTAAAAAATCACTCTTATTTCATGAATCATTTAGGTAACCTACAAGGTTGTGTTGCTATGGCGAGTGGGGTTTCGGCTGGACTCTGGGACATACTGCCCTGCACCAACAAGGAGAAATACATCTGCAAATACATGGCAGAGGGGGTAGTTTCAACGGTACCGCCCCAAACTCAAACCCCTCCCAAGTGTCCAGACGGTTGGAATCGAGTGGGAACAAGAAATGTTTGCGCGAAGGTAAATAAAAGTAGCTCAGTGAAAGCAATTCACACGAAAAGATTCTATTCTCTTAAAAATGAATTTGTGAATATTATTATTATTATTATATTAACTATTAATTTGTGAATATGATGATTTTCCACACTTCGGTGTAGGTAACTCTTTTTTTTTTGTTTTTAAGTTTTTCACAGGACCACGTTCAGAGGAGAAGACCTGGTTTGAAGCCAGAGATTACTGCAGGGCTATAGGAGGAGACCTGTTAAGCATCCACAGCTCTTCTGAACTAATAGTTGCAAGGTAGATACTGAACACGTTACTTCAAGTGATCAATTGTCCTTTTCCCCCAGACACGCCACACCCACTTTTCAGACTCTATTCAAAGCACATCCAGGGGGCATTCTTTGATGAAAATGTCAGCGTTTTCATCGTTTTTCAGGGAACCAATAGGCATACCTAATTTGCGTGGTGTGGTGCTTGGAGCAAGACAGTCTTACTTTTATGTGATGTCCTCCCTTTCCTGAGCTACTACCTAGTGAGTGGGTCTTATCCATTCATAAACAAAACATACTGTAGCGCTGTGCTACAGGTACAGCGCTGCAGCTGATGTTTTTAAAGTGTAAGTGCAGCTTTATGAATAAACCGGAATATAAAGGTCCTTTCTTACTGTCCCGGTTGCAACAAATGGTTGATGGAGTGCACCATGTCCATAGCTGGGACAAGAGTTTCTGTGTATTAGGAAGGTGGCAACAATCCTGTAGGTCACATGGACATAAAAACTATGAAAAGTTTGTGCAAACTAAACTAAACGTTTTTCTATTAAAATGACTGAGGAGGATGAAGGCTAAAACTAATGACAGGAGCTTACACGTTAATTTAATAGGTTTCTTTGTGAGACTCCTTTTATTTATTTTTATTATTAAATTGTATATATCATATTTTGTGTACATTTTCTCCAGACTGACTTAAATAGTTACACAATAGTGACTTAATATTATTACACAGTTAAGTGTTCTAAGTTGTAGAGTAATTATCAGGAATGCAAGATATGAACATTTTGGTGCTGCTGTTATGGCAATCTTTATATTTTCCCACACTTTCGACACTGTCTACTTTCCTTCTCTGCTTCAGTTAAATGTGCCACAATCCTGTGCTTGATCACTAGTTCATGTCTGAACAATCACTGACATGATGGAAATAAACAGTTGTTGTTCATATTTGTGCAGTTCTGCTTATTGGACAGATACTGGAATATGATTCCAAATGCTGTGAACTTTGAGTTCTCCTTACAACCTTAGATTGTTTTCTATGTGATTAAATCTGTAATGTATTATGTTAATTATATCAAGTAAATAATTAAATGTGTTTTTGTGTCTAAAAGTATGTTGGACTTAAAGTTTCATATGATTAGGTATTACAACTACTTAGTGTTTATTCACAGTGATCTCCTGGCTTCAAACTTCTGGTCTTAAAAAGACTAGTTGTTAAAAATAACTATAGGCTTATACAGTAACTATTTTGGAACCCCTAAACCCTCCTATATAAAATTAATAAAGTGAAAATGCAGCTTTATGTCAGTTGGCCCTCTTTGATTTTTTTTTTCATTCTATCAATTTTGACGCAAATTAATTAAGTATTTGTGATAAATGTTACTGTGGAGTAACCAAGAACCAGCTCAAGGTTGTGGTATCTTTCACAATTGTCTTGGGTATTATAAGTTTTACTACATGTTTCAGGGGGAGGATAGATCCAAATAATATACTGGTAATGAGTAATTCACTTTTTGTAATCTCTAACAACAGCTCTATTTTATACCAAAGTTTAATCTCTGTCACTTGTGTAAATATGTTCCTACAGCAGAGGTGGCAAAGCTTGGATTGGACTTCACTTTGAAAATCCAAACGGTTATGTATGGACTGACGGAAGTGCGGTTAGTAGTTTTTAGTTTTCTTTTTTTAAACCAAATATCAATCTGTTCTGTTTTAGCTAACATTTCTAAAATAAAATTAACGAAACACTTTTTTTACTATATCTTTTTCTTATAGTTGAACTTCCAGCACTGGCAGGAAGGAGAGCCAAACAACTTCAACAATGATGAAACCTGTACTGAGTTTGTGTTGTACAACTGGGACGAGCATGGCTCCTGGAACGATCTGAATTGTGAAAGCTACAATGACTGGTTGTGTCAGATTCGAGCAGGTAGAAGAAAATATAAAGAAAAAAATATACCTTTTTCTAAAAATATATTTTCATGGTTGTGTGTGTTTTTAGTTCAATTTGTTTATATTACATAATTATATAGAGATAAAAAACAATATTCCTGACTTGGACCCAGTCTCACTCAATGGCTGATTTCACCATTTACATTGTGACATCAGACTGATATTCAAATGCAAAAAATTAAGAAAATAGCATATTTCCCTAAAATTACTTACATAATATCTAAACTTGCTTTGTGCTTTTACAGGAGCAACTCTAAAACCACCTCCGAACAATACAGCAACAGGTAAGTCTACATTGACATTGTCCTTAAAATGAAAATGCTGAATCCTTTAAATATACTAATTGAACGTCTGACTCACCATAATGGCTCTGGGCTGTGGTAAAAGAATGCAGGTTAATAATTTTTTTTTCTATCAAAGAAAACTAGCAATTACTTTCAATTTTAGTCATGATTAGAAGAGGGAAATTACCGTAGTATACTTAACACACTGAATATATTTAGTGCTGATGTTTAACCCACAAAAAAACCCTTAGAAACTTATCATATAACAAGAAGCTCTTCAAAATTCATTGCTAATAAGCATTGTTACAAAGAAAACACCAATCAAAATGTCTTCACTTTTTATATGCCATATTAGTAACTTGATTCGTAATGTCATCCATTCAAAATGTTTATAGAATTTAACACCACATCAGACGGTTGGCTTATATGGAAAGGGAAACAATATTTCCTGAACAGAATGTCTAAATCTATGGAAGAGGCTCGTGACTTCTGCAAAAGGAGACATGGTGACTTGGTAGTAATCAACAATAAAGAGGAAAACATTTTCTTATGGAAACAGGTGAGTAAAGTCATCTTACCACACAGCACATTTATATAGCATATATGCTTGTTCTTATGCAGCATTTACTTTGCTTTTTTCTACAGATTTCAAGAGGCTATGGGTCATGGTATATAGGCTTATCAGTGGATCTTGATGGATCATTTTGGTGAGTATTACTAATACATACTAGCTATGCTATGTATATTACTTAAATAAAAATTGTGCAATTTTATTTTTTAATTTTTTTTTGAGGTTCTTTTCTGTTTTTATTTGAATGTCACAAAACCTAATTGATTCAGTTAACCTGACTGTGTAGTCATGGGGGAAAAAGCATAAATAATGGACATATTTTGTCAGCTACTGAGTCTCTTTGTCAAATGAATTTTTAGAGAATATTAAGGTTTTGTTTGAACTGTTCTGTTAAGATGTTAAGATCAGTAAATGTCTGACAATATTAGATTGGCTTTTTATATTGTCTTTTGTGTAAAGGTTTTAGAGTGAATAGTAAGAGAAATGTGGACTTCTGCCCTTTTGAAACAATTCTGAAGTAAAAAATGTCAGTCTTTGATGCGAATGCCAGTTTAGAAACATTTAAATCACTGTTTGCATTAAATAAACTATTCCTAAAGGACCAAAGAATGGTTAGGTTTACAACTTAACAATGTTGCAGTTCCAAGTTTGAGTTCCTCTGGACTTTGCTCCTTTTTATGATCAGTGACCAGGGAGAGTTACCAATATAAGCCAAAACCTGTTTAATTCTCACCATTCTGTTCCATAATCATTTAATTAATTACAATAATGCAGCATAGAAAGCTCTGTTCACATAACTCAAATTGACTGTCTGTGGTACCAGGTGGTTGGATGATACTCCAGTGTCTTATCAAAGATGGGATGAAAATCAGCCGGATTCCAATGCCTTTGATGAGAACTGTGTTACCATGGGTTATCATATGGGTAAGTAAGGATATCACAAATGTGCATATTTAAAAAGGTATCAAATACTAACTGAAATGTCTGAAAATATTAACACAGTGCTTCAAAATGAAGATGCTATTCAGTAAATCTATGATGTCCATGCAGGATATTGGCGTACTTCTAACTGCGGAAGAGAGGCTCAGTCCATCTGTGAAAGATCAAACTCACCACCTGTCAACACCACTGCAGCCCCAACAATATCTACCAAAGGTGGATGTCCACAAACATGGAAAAAATTTGGTTCAAAGGTAAAAAAAAAAAATTAAAATCTAAGTTAGATTGTGAACCTATGCCAGCAGTCTGCAACAACAATCCATGAATGCCACTTTTCTGCATTCATGGATGCATCCCTCCTCTTAACACACCTGAATCAAGTAAATGATTAATTCACTGGTGTCTCATCTATGAAGGATTGCATAGAATTTGTATGTACGTATGCTCATATGCAGGAATGGCAAACACATTATTAAATCTATGCAGACACGACAGAGAGCAAATTTCTGCATCAAATTCTATCTATGCTAGAGCGTCAAGTTTGTGTTTAATAGATCACAACCTTTGAAATGACACCAGACTTGTATATAGATATTCCAGACCCTCAAAAATGCTTTACAATGAAATCAATAATTTCCATTCACACAAACTTTCATACGCAAATTACTGGAGCGACAGCTTTTGGCTCCAGTAGGTGAAATGTTGTATCCAAGGGCAAGGGCACAACCATGTGGATGGAGCAGAAATCATGTCTAATGATTTTTATGGACAGTGTGGTCCAGTTGGCACCTTCATTTTGAAGGGATCCTGGGGCAGTTCAAGCCAGATACCTGGCTTTTATTAGGAATATATTGTGTAGGATTTTAACATCAAGCTTGGTTTTCTTTACATATTTCAAATGTTTGTGTTACCAACAGTGTTACAAAATAGCAAGTGACCGCAAGGTGACTTGGGAAGGTGCAAGAATTCAGTGTGCCAATATTGAAGCCAAATTAGTTTCCATTCCTACACGACAAGTTCAAGGTTTGCTCTCATATTAAATATTAATATTCATATCTTAAAAAAACCTGCTATATTCAGTCTGAAAAAAACCTAAAATTTGATCTTTGAATTTACAGCATTCTTGATCACCAAAATGCTTACTGCAACAAATACGGATCTATGGATAGGATTAAACAGTATCAGGCAAGATGGATTTTTCTGGAGTGATGGAAAAACAAGGCAATACACCAACTGGGGTTATTCTGTAAGTATATTCTTAGTTATACTATTGTGTTATGCTTATCAACAGAGTTAATATGAATTCCTAATTGTCTTATAAATAAATTAGTTTTATTAAACTAATATGCAATATGCATTGTCAACTTTTGCTTTACTGTACTGCAATGTGAAAAGAATATGATTCAAAATCAAATGTTTCCATGCAGCAAATTGTTTTTTCCTGACCTCATGTGGCTAAGAAATTATATTGACTGATAAAGACTAAAATACTTATTTTTTCCTTGTTTATTCAATCTGATCTGTAAGATATTTAGTATTTAGTTAGGAATAATAAAAGTAACTCAGTTCTTATCAATAGCATCTCCCTTTGCCCTTTAGAAAAATCAGAGACGTCCTGGATCATTTTATCAAAGATGGAATGAGGTAATAAATAAAAATAAATCTTACAGAAATGTTTTTCATTTTTGCTTACTCTGGGTTTGAAGGTAGCGATAAATTTTAACAATATTTTTTTATTACTCATAATCAGGAGGAGTGTGTGCTGATGTCCAGCAGTTCAGCTTTCGGGATTGGTAAATGGTTGATAAAATCATGCAATGACACAAACGGATATATCTGTCATAAAGATATCAGTGAGTTCAAGCTTTTGCTGGTTTGGAAACATTTTGAGTTTTATAACCTTCAACAGCTTTTAACTGAAAATAAAATTGCTTTTGCTTTGCTCCCATCAGGTCCGACTATCTCAGATAACTCGGATCCCATCAATCCTACCACTTATGAGAGTCTGGGAAATGACAGCATCAAGGCTGTGACTCAAAATCTGACATGGGCCGAAGCCAAGAAATCGTGTGAAAATGATAAGGCCAACCTGGCTAGCCTACGAACCGAGTGGACAAATGCCTATGTTGAGTTACTGGCTTTGACTCTCAGAACTCCTCTGTGGATTGGACTTAACAAAGATGAGGTAAAGAACTGCAGAAATCTGAAACCCATTCATAGGTTGTTTCAAGGTTTAATAATTTGGTTTTGATATATAATTGTGTTTGCTCATTCAGTTTTTTTTTTTTTAGCATGCTTAAAAGAAATCCTTTTTTTAATAAGAAATTTGTCCTTGCTTTCAGACTCAAGGTTATTTTAGGTTCATTGATGGCTGGCACTTGAGCTCCACCAACTGGGCTGAATTTGAACCAAACAGGAATAAACCGTGTGTGTATATCGATGTGGATGGAAAATGGCGGACAGCTTTCTGCAACCAGACTATGAACAGTGTCTGCATGATGTCAACAGGTGTGAAAATTATGGCAGGATTCAGAACAAAATGATGTAAAATTCAAAATCCAAATGTGCCACATTATTGGGTTGAGTTTGTTTGCTCAGCATAAATTTATATGCACTTGTGATTCAGTGCAAATTGCAGGTATAATATCAGGTTTTAATTTGTTTTTATTCAGCTGACTATATTGTACTTTAGGCTGGTTTAGGCTGGTTTCAGTTAAGTGTGGAGATGGCTTTGGCCGTTTGGTACTGAATAATCTATTTGAAATGTATTACAGAGAAAATATTTGGAATGTCTCTAAAGTAAAATAAAAGACCTAGTGAAGTTCAATGTTGGATGAACAACATTTTCATAAAGATTGTTTGAGAAAAGGCATTATTGTATTTTTAAATAACAATATATGTTCTTGATTTCTACAATTGTTCTCTAAGTACAATCATATAGTTATTAAGAAATACACCAAGACTTTAAGGTGGTACAGTTGTGTATCTTATAACAAAATAATAAAATGGAAAGAATTAAAGAATCTCCCTAAAACACATGTATTTACAAAGATCTGTCTTAGCAAAAAAAGTGTTGCTATCTTCCAGGTTGTAGAAAGCAGCAAACAAACAAAGACGAACAACTGCATGTGAAAGTAGGATAGTTTAAATTTGTTTTTTATGTTCATCACAATCGATGATTTCTTTTCTAGATACTCCACCTACAGAGTCCACTGTATTTCCTGGACGCTGCCCTGAAGACACCAATGTGGAGTACCAGGATAGTTACACCTGGTTGCCATATAAAGCCAACTGTTATCTGTTTGTCACAGATGAAATTGAATGGGCAGATGCAGCTAGCAGTTGTGTAAGACATGGTAAGGTGGTCAGTTAATATCAGTAAAAGATTATCCAGTAGGTTCTGAGAAGTTGTTACAACCAAATTATTTTTGATGTTAAGGTGGTATCCTGACAAGTATTGAAGATCCCATGGAGCAAGCATTTCTCCAAAGCAACATAGAAGTATTTCAAGACAGCCACACCTCTTTTTGGATTGGTCTATTTAAGACACACAAAGGTAAGAAGTTTTTTAGCCTATTAATTTTTACATAAAGTGTTTTATTAAATTGTATTTGCAAATCACTGAGAATGTACGATTTATTGCAACACCTTTAAGCCTCTTGAGCTTTCAGCTGAGCCAACTGAAAAAAAATATAATAAATGTTCTTAATTTTAAAAGTGTTGTCAGCATTTTCTTTTTTTGTCACCAGGGTCGTGGGCATGGCTTGATAAAACTCTCCTTGACTATATCAACTGGGGTGAAGAGGAACCTGATTCTGATTTTGGAGCCATAACAACTAAAGATGGGACATGGAGTTCAGGGCGCAGATGGCACGACAGATCGTATATCTGTAAAACACCCAAAGGTAAGCTGCTTTCTGATAAAAAAACATATGATCTCATAACACGATCTGGCCACTTTAGAAATCCTATAACGAAGCAAAAAAAAAAAAAAAAAAAAAAAGCAAAATCAATGAATATGTAAACAATAAAAATATCACACAGTGCAAAAACCAGAAACCTTTTCAAGAAGTTTAAAAATTCGGCTTATCTATACAAATCCAACCAAAAAACAACAACAAAAAAACCCCACTTGTCTGCTTTGGTGTTTTGCCTTTTGTTTTTCAAATGTTAAGCACATTAATGGAGGGTTAATGATTCGGCCTAATTCTGCTGCCACACAACCTGGACCAATTAAATTCACTGAGTCGACCTTAAAATTCTCTTATTACAAAAGTATTTTGTAGCAAAAAATACTACAAAATACTTTATGTATGACAAAAGTCATACATAAAATAATGGCGGTAATTGCTGAAAAGCTGAATTAAGAAGCTACCGAACCATGAAGTGGGATTAGTTTCGTACACACAGTTCTTCCGCTTTGACTAGATCTTTAGGTGATACATACTGCCAGTGAAAACTTCATTATACTAGGAGCTGATTTTTGTTAGACTGTATCTTGATGTATGGACCCAAAACTTCAAAAAGGTTGCATATATTATTTTGTCTTTTGATTCCATCAAGAACATTTATTGATAAACTCTGTAAATTCCAGTGAAGCTGTTCTAAATTACACACTTTACAAGATATAGACTACAGCTGAACTTAAGAAAAGAGATTCATTATTTCACACTTTTTTTTCTGAACAGTTATGATGACAGATACAGATTCAAAACCGCGTAAGTTAAATCTCTTAATGATTTGTGCAATTTTTGATTATTTGTATTTTCTTTCAATATTACAGTCAAATGGCATTGAGTAAAAGCTTGCGTATCTCTACTTGTTTCATGTGCAGAGCCTCAAGCAGGAGATGATCCACGCAGTCGTGTCCACACAAGTTTGGTGGTCGTGATGCTTATTGCCATGATCTCGACAATGGCTGTTGTCGCTATCTTCCTCTACAAGAGATCTCCTCGTCCCTTCCCCACCTTTGACAATCCATTGTACTTCAATGGTGAAAAATCTCAGCCTGATGTGGTCGACACCAATAAATTGATCGAGAATGCTGAAGTCTCCGAAATCTCCCCAGAAAATCCAGAGCCCATTTTAATTCTGTGATTTAGGAGTTTGCAGAAGTTGAAGTTGTGCAAACTAGTCTGAGATTAATTTTACTGTAAACACAACTATGCTTCAGTATTTTGTTTTTAATGCAAACAATAAATATTCAGTAATTTAACAATAACTGTATTTGTTCTTTCTCTACCCATGGCAGAATGTATATATAATGGCTACATGTGAAGCTCATTTTCTAGATGCTGTTAATTGCTTTTACTGTTTGAATGTAAAATGGAGGACACAGCCTGCCAATGTTAAAAAAAGCCATTAAACCACTCTTGATAATATACTGTTCAGTTTTTTAATTACATTTCCATATGTGTTTAGGATTGAACAATGTCAGCACTGTTAGTATTGATTTCTTTGAATTAATTCTGCATAATGACAAAGAAAACAATAAAGAAAGGAGGGAGAATGTTTTTTTCCACTGTAATCATGTTGGAGGAAGTCACAAAATTTTTCCCTTGGCATGTTTATATATGGCAGCTCTTAATTTAGTGCAACACATTTTCATCAGAAAAGAAGACATTTCTTGTCAAATTCTGTTGAAAGAAATCAAATTTAGACTGAATTTAGTGGTTATATGTTAAAAATTTAAAACACATATTTTTAAAGTACATTAAGTGTATTTGTAATAAATGGATCCATAATATATGTTTCATGATGACTGCACTCCAAGGTAGCAGAGTAGTGCTTATTGTCAATATAAAGCAATAATGTCTGTATCAGAACACAAGAACTACTACAGGCAAATAACACAAACCGAAAGAACATTTCTGAAATTAGATTTGAAATACGATCCCTTATTGTTAAAAGATAACACCGCTTATTTGCTCCCCTGGATGTTTACAGTCAGTTTATTCCTCCGCTGAAAATAAATGTACTTGAAAGTGTAACACAGTTTTGTCTTTCTTTTTAATTTTCCAAAAGATAACGTTCAATGGCAGACAGTAGACTCACAGTACAAATATCAGAATTGACCAATCACATGGAAGCAATTCAAAGCATTAACAGAAAAGACTTGCTGAAGTTAAGGTCAAATATCAGAATGAGGAAGTAGTAAACAGTAAGATAAGTAGGAAATAAAGTGGCCTGTAATTCACAATGTTAGTTTGTGGATTAGGCTTTCAAGCAACATCTGAACTGTTTGGTCTTGTCTCACGACACAAACACATGCTAACGAAGTATAATCTGAACAACAGACTTCAATTTAAGCCAGAATTACTTATATCCATGACAAATTTAGGTTTTCTTGTAAGGAGGGTTGAAACTGACATAATTAAAAAATCAAAAGAAATGGCAGAGTAAATCAGTCAATAAACTTAACATGTACCCTTTAATTTAAAAATGGAGAACTTTGCCTCTTGTTTTATAATTCAGTTTACTTCCATAGCGATTTTTTTCAATTTAAATATAAATTTTACTCTTTTCTTAAATTTTCTTTTTACATTTTTCATTTTACTCATGTGCAATTATTTCTCTTTTATTCTTTTAGATTTAACTTTATAACATATTCCTACTAGTTTCTACTTCCATGTATTCATTTTTGCGTCATTTGCTACAGATGTGCATTAATGTTCCCTTGATCCTAAGCCTTTTTTGCGGTGTTAAATATGTGTGACAACCAGTGTTGTCAGTAACGCGTTACAAAGTAACGCATTGTCAAAGTAAGAGTGGCAGAGTTTAAGAGCTCTGCCACTCTTAAACTTTGCCATGGCCTTGAGAAAATAATGGCCATTAATACATTGTAATGGGCATTGCAATGTATGCCCATTACATACATTGCAATGGGCATACATGTTCCCATGTTCCCTTCCACTTACTTAAATAGAAGATTGTGGAAAAATCAGCTTTGGTCCTTCCAGAGACTTGTGAATCTGTTAAATGTTACGTTCCTAAACAACAAAACGTTAGAAAGTTCAAGGTGACTAAAAGCTTATTTCCAAACATTGTGTCTGAAGAACACTATTCCAGTGAAATATAAAGTTTTTCTCTTTAATAAAAGTTAGATTTTTGAATGTTTAACAATGTAAGGGGGGAGTTCACACTGAACTTAATTAAATGTTTTCCAGAGAGTAAAGAAAAGAAAATCACTGTCAGCATTATGAAGACTTCCTTTTTTGCAACTATTTCCCAATAGTTTCCAGATAATTTCTAAAGCTGACTACTACTACATTGGTCTAAATCTTTGAAAAACCGCAAAATAAATCACATCCCTAACTATCTACCGTCCATTTTGTATGATACATAATGTATTGTAGACAGTTGTTGTAAATCTAAATTATATAGCTTTCAAAGACTTGAAAATCATTTAACTTAAAGTCTGTGCAGTTGTTGAAATGCTTGCTCTTTGAATTTTTAGTGACTCATTAAATTGTTACACAAATTAATGAGAAGCACTCGATGTTGATGACAAATGACCAGTTGAACAGTTGACTTTCTCAAAACCCTCTTTTGCAATCACAGGAAGTCCGTCTGTCTGTGGTCTCCGTTTACGCACATATTTCCCTGCCTATTGGGATGCAAAGAACAAGACAGGCAGAACTTTGTGCACAGAGTATCTTTCTTCGAACCAATTGCTCATTCAGATTTCAGGAACTACGTGGTAATTACTTGTTTGTCAGAAGTAAAAGCCACTAAACAAACCAGACATAACGCTGACTAAATAGAATGAATAGAAAAAAGAGATGTGATGACGTGGTCTGACATGATGCGTCTGCAGATAAAAGCCCCAATCTCTTCATATTGACCAACACAACTTCTAGATTTTGTGTAGACATTACATGGATTAAGCGTTCGCCTGGGAAGAAAGCCTAAGAAGAATCATGAGGAGCACATGTATGGTCACTGTGCTCCTTCTGGAAATGCTACAGTGCCTGGCATTAGATGGTGCAGTATTCCAACTCTTAATTTTAATCTGTTTCAGATTTTTTAAATAGCAATAGTTGAATATAGAAATATGTGTCTAATTATTGCTTTTATGTCGGTATAATATAGACAAAACATTTTCTAATAGCTGACTACGGGAATATTTATGAGAACTTTTCAGTTTTTAACAATTTCTCTTTTCAGATTCACCATTTCAACTTACCAACGCAGCTGGTTTTTGCTTGGTTAAAATGGACTCCATTTGCCAAGAAATACGCTGGACAACTGCTGACCGATTGCTGGTGCCTGGGAAAAATAAGTGTCTGGGAGTCCAGGGAGCAACTGTGACGAGTGAAGTAAGCCTCTATGATTGTGATGAAACAAGTGCGCTCCAAAAATGGAACTGTGCGAATGGAACCCTGCTCGCCCTTCAAGCGAGCACCGAACACAAGCTATTTGTTGAGCTCCAAGCAGATAACACAGCTGTACTAGTAACAACAGCGGGACCCAACAGCAAACTCACAATATCAGGGACATCCAGTGGAGCTTGCACAAGAACATACAGAGGTATAAAACTGCATTCTTCGCAAGATCCAACTCATTTTTAATCAGTATCAAATAATCGCAACTATTTCTTTGGGGTTTTTTTTATTCATTTTTCAGAACTTTATACGATAGGAGGCAATGCAGCAGGAAGGCCCTGCATGTTCCCTTTCTTTTATGAAAACCAGTGGTACTCAAGTTGCACTTTGACCGACTCCCCAAATAACCAACACTGGTGTTCTGTTGAAACTAAATACGAACATCAGACATGGGGCTTTTGCCCAACAAACAGTGAGTAGTGAACAATCTTTTCATCTTAGTAATATAGTATAGTTAGTGTTTTAAATGCATGTTATTATGACATTTTAAATAAAAAAAGTACTTCATCCATAGTGAATGTTGATCTCTTAAAAATGAAAAAAAAACTTGAGAAAAGCAAAATAACAAATATGAAACCTCAGTAAATTGGTAAATGTTTTTGTTTTTTATTTAGTTAGATGAACTTGTATATAATATTTTGCAGATAAGGACAACTGGAGCAAACATCCAATAAGTGGATCACTTTATCAACTGAACATCAATTCTGCTTTGACGTGGTCAGAGGCTGAAACAAGCTGCGCGCAGCAGAGCGCCTCCTTGCTCACCATCACTGACCCCCACGAGCAGGCTTACATCACAGGTTCAGTGACTTATAAGAACTCAGACTGGCAAGAAAAATACAGAGCTCTTCATGGTCTTTCTTTTTAAATGTTCTTTTATTTCACTCTTAAAGCGTTGCTCGAGCCAGGAGGTGCCCGCCAAGGATACAAACTTTGGACCGGGCTGACTCTGGATTCAGAACATGGCTGGAAATGGTCTAATGGGGACCCTTTTCGTTACCTTAACTGGGATTCAGGTAGAATTTTTCAGTCGCATATTTCGATAAAAATTACAAGGTTCACAAATAGATTTTCTTTAACTTTTTACAAGCTTGTTTTGCTTTTGAGTTACTGTTCTTGTCATTTATATACAACAGCAAAAACTCTAGCCACAGCGTTATATTTACACAATCATTTTCTGTCAAGATGGAAAACTAAATACATTACAAAATTAAATCCTGATGTGAAAAAATAGTTATGATAAGTGACGCTGCAACATACCTGACATTGTCCATCATGTCGTTTTAGGACACCCAGTTAGCAATCCAGCACATACCTGTGGCATGATGGATGGGACCGTAGGGTACGCATGGCAAAGTTCAATATGCAGCAAGAAATTCGGCTACATCTGCCACAGTAAAGGAGTTCTGGCTTCTCCAACGGAGGGTAAGAGACTTTTTCTTATCAGTTCTCGGAGAAATAAAATATGCTTATGATGTTGTGGACTTACATTCTCATTTTTGTGTATCCTGCAATCAGGTCTTGACATGGGACATTGTTCAGCACCATGGATTCCATACAATGGTCACTGCTTCCGACTTTATCAAAATGCGCAAAGCTGGTCTGGTGCTCAGCAGGCTTGTCGTAAAGAAGGAGGGGACCTTGCGAGTATTCGCAATATGGAGGACCATAGTTTTATCACGTCTGAGCTTGGATATGGTACGCCTATTTTCATATCAATCTTTCTTCTGGTGGTTTCTTAGTTTGGGGTTTTCTTACACTTGACAAACCATCTAACTCTAACTTGAACATAAATTCAAGCTAACTATTTTACCTTTCCTTTTAATCACAATAAGGAATCTGCAAACTAAGAACATAAATTAAAGTTTATGAAGTCCTATAAACTAATGATAGATATATAGATGTATAATAGCCATAACTTTATTTATTTCCTCTGTCTGCAGCCTCCACTGATGAGCTTTGGATTGGACTCAATGACATTAAAACAGAAGGCCTGTTTGACTGGTCTGACCAGACCAGAGTTACCTTCACTAGCTGGGAGTTTGGAAAACCACAAGTTGCAACTAACCAAAACGATTGTGTTCTTGTCAGAGGAGAGGTGAGAAACATTATATTCTCTTTTAAATGTGACAAATTTGAATCTGGTCTGGTGTGGTGAAGCTGGGCCAAAAAAGCAAAGCTCTCAATTTACCAATGCATTTATAGTCGCTCAACCTATGAGATAGGATCCATGATGGTAGATGAGCTTCTTTTATAGAAACATCAACTGTTTCTACAAACAGTTGATGTTTATAGAAACATCAACTGTTTCTATATCAACTGTGTTAGCGAACTACCTCCACTAACACTAATAGTGTTAGTGGAGGTAGTTCAAGGATTTGATCAGATTGTCACCCACTTGGAGATTTTTAAGTAAATCTTGCAGTAATTTTTAATAAATTAGAATATACAATCTGATGAGTCTTGTTTGTCAGATTTAAAGTACCTTTTGACAATAACAACCTTTAGGCAGGTATGAAACTTACTTTTCATTAAGCCAACATTTATGTTTTTAAAAATAGTTTTATTGCTCAGATGTAATTCTTTCATTAACTGTAAGTGGAAAATCATCATAATTTACAGAAATATACACATTCAAACATTCGTCTGCGTGTAATTAATCCATAAATTTGTTTCACTTATTCATTAAGTTCCTAAAATAAACTAACTTTTCTACATTATTTTGAATGGGTCTGCATAGATCCAATCTGTGTATTTTGACAATATATTGTAAAACAAACTGATTATTTTCTTCCTTTAGAATGGAAACTGGGCTGATCGTGACTGTAAGGAGAGCCATGGCTTTATTTGTATGAAAGCCAGTGCTTCTGAACCCACTGGAGATGAAACACGGCAGGATGAAGGTTGCAAAACTGTGAGTGACTTTTTCAAGTCTGGAAAAAAATGTTTTGATATTTTATTTGGCATAAAAGCAAAAGAGGGAAGATTTCAACAAAGTAAATTTTTAAAAACACAGAACACAGTTTTCATAAGTGATAGAACTAGAAATTCACAATTGTCAGTTCAACGTTTTGCTACCTGTTACATTGTTTTGCATGTTGACACAGAAAGATATGAAAATGCTCTTTTTATTTTTCCTGAAAAGGGTTGGAAAAGATACGGCTCCTACTGTTACTTCACTGGAACGGAGAGAAAGACATTTGGAGAAGCGAAAGAGGACTGCAAGAGATCAAATTCTTACTTGGCAGATGTTTCAAACAGGTATATATACATAATTTTACAGGCATGTTAAAAAAAGAGAGCAAGAGAGAGAGTGAGTGAGGCAGATTTCTAACACCAAAGAGATTTTGTGATGCTAACAAGACATTTGTTTATAAGAAACATTGTGAAAATTATGAAATACAATTAATTGTCTTGTGAGGATAAACGAATTAGGTGACATAAGAAGAAACAACTGGTCCTCCGAGATAAAGAAATGCCAATCAAAAAGCCTTAAATGTATAAAAACACATGAAATATTACACCATGTTGCTCTATATAATGTTCGACCTAGTAGGACTACATAGCAGCAACATCTCATTCATAAAATCTAACTGTTTAACTAATGTGAAACATACTGTAGCTCTATCTTGTTATTTAAGAAATACTTTTACATTATTGCATCTACCGTATTTTCCGGACTATAGAGCGTACCTGATTATAAGCCGCACCCAGCGCATTCTTAAAGGAAAAACCATTTTGTACATACATAAGCCGCACCTGTCTATAAGCCGCATGTGCCTACATACAGACGGTACACAGAAAAGAGTTTTCAAAGTTTTAGTAATATACCTTAGCTTTTTTTTCCAAACAGTGCCTGTGACGCGGCAGTAACACAGCAGCA
>CAEFZY010055479.1:0-22420 GCA_903066815.1 Brachyrhaphis roseni | reverse complement strand
ATTTCTTGGTTAATGTCAAGTTGTCATAACAAAGACATTTTGAATAATGTCAACTTTGTATTAAAAGTGTCATAATTTACCGAATGACACTTTATGACAACCGTCATAAATATTCATAAAGACTTACTCATGTTCAGAACATGTGTTATGTCATGTTTATGACGGTGTCATGACAGTCTTATTCCCAACCCGTCAAAGTGTTACCAAACTGTTTTCCTTAATGGGAAGTCTACGAATACAACATTTAGCAGGGAGTACATGGAGTGATTGACAGCGCTAAGCCCCTCCTCCTGCCTCTGATTGGTTGTTTTTAGTGCATTTCTTCAGACAGCAATACCAGCTCAGGCAGAAGTGGAGAGTATTTGATCAGATGAAGAAGTCAGTTTGTGTCTGAGGTAGCGAACCTGCTCAGTCAGCGCCTGGACCCGGTCCTCGTTGTGGCAGTCTCCCTGGCCCTCCACCGCCTGGTTGTACTTCTCCTTTAAGACTTTGAGCTCGGCCTTCAGGTCGATCACCTCCGTCACCGCCACCTTGTACTTACACTCCAGGATCTCAAACCCGTGGATGTCAGGGTCGAGGCGGCCGTTGGACGACGGCGACGGGGAGCCGCCGTCTGGCTTCTCGCTCTCCTGCGGGTCGTCCAGCTCCTTGTCGGCGTTCAGGTGTTTGAGGGCGTTGACGTGTTCGGTGAGGCGATGGACGCGCTCGTTCTGCTCCGTCAGGGCGCCCTGCGTGTGCTGCAGCTGGGTCTGCGACTCCTGCAGGGTCATCAGCAGACCCGCCTTCTCACGCTCCACCTGCAGGACGGAGGTGGAGAAGGAAAAGTTGTAACTTGTAAACTGCTAAAAATGTGTAACAATAAATAATTTGTTGCACAATCTGAAATATTGACTGCAGTTCTCTGTTTTTATCATTTTATTTACCTTGTTTGTCACAGACTTGTCTTGTTAAATGAATTACTTCCTTACTGTTGTGCTGTTTATTTACACAGAGGCAATATACAGCATTTCATAATTTTTAAAAGGAGAGATGTGTGGTTATAGCAAAAGAGGCAGTTACTGGACAGATTGATGTACGACGGCGTGATGGCAAAAGGAGTACATTTACAACAAAAAACTCTGACATTTTTAGATAAACTTCAGAAATTGTCTAAAAAAATTTGGAAATTTCTCTGTTCAAAAAGTCAAAAATGTGCAAGAATAATTAAAAAAATTCTAGATTAATCTCAGAAATTTTTTAGACAAAACGTGAACATTTCTGAGCTCAAAATGTCATAAATTTTTCACATTTGAATTTCCAAAAGTTGAAAATTGTCTATCTAAACCAGGGGTGCTCAAGTTCAGTCCTGGAGAGCTACCGTCCTGCAACTTTTAGATGCAGCCTTACTCCAACAGACGGGGATCAGCTCTGAACAGGCCTGGTAACGAACCATTCATTTGATTCAGGTGTGTTGGAGCAGGGGTGCATCTGAAAGTTGCAGGGTGGTAGCTCTCGAGAACTGGACTTGAGCTCCCCTGATATAAACCTTTTCCAAAAAATATGTATAATTAATCTCAAAATTTCTTCTAGCAAATGTTTAACTTTTCTAGCTTGGAAAGTTTTTGTCTAGAAATTTTCTGAGAGCAATCTTATGACGTGGGGAAATTTTTTCTTTTGCGTTCCCTCACAATATGCTTACTGCACTATTTGCTGGTCTATTGTGTATACAGTCTAATGTCAATTTAAAATTTTAACTACTCATGTCTCTCTCTGATCTGCTGCTGATTTCTCCGCCTCAGCAGAACTCCATCATTTAAAGTCACATGACTCACCTGCAGCAGCTGCTGCTTCAGTTTCTGCATCTCGGACAGGTTGAGCTCACTGAACAGGTCCGGCACCAGGCCGTCCGCCTTCCTGCCGGCGCGGTAATCCCCGCTGGCCTTGGCCAGGACGGGGCCGTGGTGCAGGTGGCCGTTGCAGCGGTTGCTGTCCTCCATGTTGCCGTTGGCAGCAGGGATGGAGCCGCCGTTGGGGACGTTGCCGCCGCCGGTCTCCTCGGTGAACTTGAGGCCCTCGACGCCGGTGACGGTGAGCGCCAGGTGGGCCCCGGCCCCGTACACGCTGTCGCTCAGGCTGATGTGGTGGGCCAGCTCCTTCCTCAGGTTGTTCTTCTGCTCGCGCTCCGTCTTCAGGGCGTCCAGCGCTTCCTCCAGCTGTCCCTCAGAGATGTCCTTCAGACGCAGAGCGTCCTCCAGCTGGCTGTTGAGGAGGACCGTCTCCTCCTCCAGAACTTTGATTTCATGTTTCAGCCCCTCATACTCCACCTGCAGCGCAGCAGGAAGGACAGCAGTCACTCAACTGGACCCACTGGTGGGTTCCCAGTCACTCTGACCAGAAATTAGTTTTCTACCTTTGTGTCAAAATTTCAGATTTCCTAGAATTAAAAACTTCAAAAGTTTTACAAAAATATAATTACCCAAAATCACAATAAATTTAAGGAAATCCTGGATGGATGGATGGATGAACAGATGGATGGATGAACAGATGGATGGATGAACAGATAGATGGATGAATGGATGGATGAAGAGATGGATAAAAAGATGGATGGATGAACAGATGGATGAATAGATGGATGGATGAACAAATGAATGGATGAGTGAACAGATGGATGGATGGTTTTCCAAACTTATCCAGATGGAAAATTCTCCTAACTGCCAGAATTTTCCAGCCTGAACAGAAACTTTGAGGAACCAGAGTTTCTCTAAGTTTGTGCTTTTATTCTGAAATCTGAATGAATTCTGTTTCCTGCTGAATTAACCCCAGACACACCGGACAACGTCGACCTCAGGACTTCGACATAAAAGCATGCATTAGACAGAAAGGATGTGATCCAGGTGGAGGATCAGCGCTGGGCTGAAGCTGCAGAACCATCAGCAGAGTGAGACCAGAGTAACTAAAACAAAGCAGCTGCTTCTTCTCCAAACTGATGACCGGTCAGCCAGCGGGGAAAGTGAGAACGCATACATGTCATGAGTGGGTGAAAAGTAACACCGTAATGACGTGCAAACTCTAACCCAATAGGAGAACAAAGTGTTGATGATCATCTTTGTGACCTGGCTCTGCTTGAGTGTGGAGACCAGCTTCTGCAGGGTGATGTTCTCCTCCTCCAGCTCGCTGTAGTCCTGGAGGAGACGCGTCTCCCTGAACTTATACTCCTTGATCTCCTCCCTCATCCTGTTGCGCTGCAGGTCCAGCATCTCGTTGCTCTGCAGGAGAACCAGAACCAGAACCAGAGAGGAAGGTAGAGACAGAGGAGGGACAGAAGAGACAGTTTAATAGTCAATACCTGATTAAGAACCTGAGTGAAGTTCAAATCTTGCAAAATTGGTGCCGATGATGCACAAATTACTTTTTTTTATTACACAAACACTTGACACCAATTTTATTAGATTTGGGTAATGTAGAGGGGCTGGCTGACCTTTTAACCTTTGAACTTTCATTATCTTCAAAGCAAAAGCAGCACAAACAAAACATTTTACTGCACAAACGTTTGACAGAAATTGCGTCAGATCTGAAGAAGGTGGGGGGGAAACTTCACTCAGGTTCGATAGAAGAGTGAAGGAATACAAACTTTACAAAAACTACATTTCCAGACTTATTGTTAGTGGAAGGCGACATGGAGTTAAACTTTTATCACATTGTTGAGATAACGATAAAAGTTAAGATAAAAACAATTTTTTTCTTTTTTTTTTGGTAACTCTACAACTGTGACATTAACTGGAAATTAGCTGATTATGCATTGAGTAAATAATTGAGCAATTTGACATTTTGGCCTTTCAAAAATAAATTAATCTAATGGAAACACGTTAATTAAAAAAAAAAAAAAACTCACGTTTTTCGATTAATAGTTAGACTCTAGAAGGAGTTGTGTCTATTTCACAAAACTGCGATGAAAACACGTTTTTTGTTTCCATCACATGATCAACAACCGGATGTTGCCGCTGGCGCAATCCACGAAGAAGAAAATGACAGGAAGTAGTTAAACTATCAAGGTTTTTAATGACGTGAACAAACTTATTCAATAATGACTTTTATTACGTTCCTTGTTGAATAGAAATACCACAACTGTGAAATTGTGTTTTTTCGACATTAGCGGAATATAAGGTTTGCGCACATTTATAATGGAAATGCAGCTTGTGTGTCACAGCAATTATAGTCCCACAGAAACAAAACATTCTCACTTGTAATGCGGTTCTTTAGGACACCAGCCACTTAAAGAAATGTGGTCTGTATTATCACTTAACTTCATACGGTATTTTAAAATTTATTAGCATTTATTTATGTTTTTGGACAAACTGTGGAGAAAATGTTAGAACTGTCAAAAAGACAGATGGCGGAATAAAAACATCATTAATTGGAATTTATTGTGACAATAATAAATCAAAATTCTTATCATGATAACACATTTATCTCAATAAAAGCCCACCCCTACTTGTTGTAGGGGTGGGCTACATGTCGATGTCAGTAAAATCATAAAAGCGCATCGCCTAAACACTGTCTTTTATCTGTAAACAAAGCTGAAAGCAGCAGATTCATTTTTACTGAAATATTGTCGAACATGTATTCTAACATGCAACTTTTGATAGATTTTATGTAAAGAAAAGAAAAGCAAAAAATAATGAGCTTCTTCCAGAATATGTGAGCATCTGTTTTTGCTGCAGAGCTGCCTGCAGCTCCCTGCAGCCCTCTGTGCATAAAGTTAGGCAGAAATGCTGACCTAAAGACAGAGTGAGGGGGCCTGAAGACATTTATAGCGCAGAGACGTGATTAAAAAATCCATAATGTCTATGTATCTACAGTTGAAACCAGAAGTTTACATACACCAAATCAAACTTCTCCTGTTTTGTTGTTAGAAACAACAAAAATATTTATATTTATTAAATACCAAAACATTGAACTAGTTGACCTGAAGCCCCTTTCTAACATGCATGTTGAGGCTCATTGTCCATCTGCAGTTTTAACTTCCTGGTTGATGTATTTAGATGTTCCTTAAATATTTCTACAGAATTCTTTTTTCTCATAATGCCATCTATTTTATGAAGTGGACCAGTTTGAAAAACAGCCCCACAGCATGATGCTTCCACTAAGCTAAAACCAAAGGAGCAAAGCAGAGCAGAGCATCTTCAACATCTGCAATGATAAAGTTGATAAAGTGTAGCTTCACATAATGTGCGCTGACAGTCGTCTCCTGCTGCAGTTTAATTTAAGTGCATTCACTGAACGAGGGGAAATATCTGGGTAGAGGAAACTGCAGTGGTTGTTGGCAGCAGTTGTTCTGATCCATTTAGTGAATGAGTGAGGTGTATTTAATGGGAGCGTCCCAGTTCGCCCAGTCGCTGCACAGTGCCGAGCTCAGGGCATTTCACTGATTCCCAGCTTAGCACCGGATTTGCCCCCCACAATGGAGTAGTTGCCGTGGCGTCTGACCCCAGCTCGAACTCCTGAGCCCCCCCACGCTGCGCCTGCAGCCATGTTGGCGTTTGGAGGGACGAGCACGCATCGTGTTTCCTCTGTGACAAAGGTTGGAACGTTTGTCCGCGTGACCTCTTGACCTTTGGCAACGTTTTGACCCAATTAGTTTAACAAAGATCTGATGGTATAAAGTTTGTTTTAACATGAAACACATACACATATAAAATATGTAAAATATATAAAATCAAAAGGAAGATTTTTTTCCCCACATTCAGCTACAATCAAATCGTTATGCAACTAATGTTGATTTGAATCGTTTTGCTCTACATAAAAAACACAATTTCCCTCCAGTTGAATGTCAATTTGTGGACAGTGATGGTAAAAAGTAAGTACACCTCATAAGTTATAGACTTTTAGATGCAGAGTGAATAATCAGGGATGTTTGAGGCGTACTCGGTTTTCAGAAGCGGAGGTACAAGCTGGGGTTAAAGTTCAGGAATTTTGTGGAGTTTTTTTGATAATGATTGTTTAAAATATATCAATCAGAGTTTTTATTCATATGTCTTGGTAATTTAATAAATACATTGTGGTTCCTTTGTTAAAAACATATATATGCATTACTAAGTATTGTGAATAAACTTTGCTTTATGTTTGTATGCTAAAAAACCATGGAAATATTTTTCTGATTTCCTTTGCAGATCTTTTCAAAAATAAAATAGAAAAAGTATCTAAATTTGATTAAAGAAATATGTGAGAATTTTAATTCATGATGTTGTAAAAATTAAAAAAGGGATATTTAACTGTTTTTAGAGAGAATATTTTCATGTTGTTAAACTATAGTTTAAAGAAGAGTTAAACTATATTTAGATCAACTAGAATGTATAAAATATTTTTCTTAAGTGATTATTTACATTTTCACATAAAGCCTTTTTCTAATTAAATAAAAATCAGGTTAATATGTAAGCAGCACTTGTTCAGATGATTTTAGTAAAACAAACATCTACAGCAGTGATTCTGTTCTAAATACTTAATATTTAGTTTCAAAATAAATATTTAGTTTGCAAACTAACAAAATATTTCCTTGTTTCTTTTATTCTTTACATTTCAGCTTCAAACATAGTACGAGTCGTTTTAATGGCAGACGGATCTACAGCAACAACCACAGCGTTCGCTCAACAGCAGGAGTTTATGTAGAGATTGGCCAAGCTTTTATTCTGATAGTCCACTTCCTGTCATCGATCAGTAAATTTGCATTTTAGAGATATTTTTTTTAGGTCTCAGCTAAATATTTAGTTTAGAGCTAAACATTTAGCTTCCAACTGAATATTTTTTTGCTAACTAAATAATTGAAACTGGGACATTTACAAATACTTAAACAAGATGGCGAAAATATGACTTTGAGAAATTAGCCCATATTTTTTCTCTTATGACTAAATAATCTAAATTATTGCAGTTAATTTTTGACAATGTAACTTATGTTTTATAGTAAAAGCTGTCCACTTCCATACCTGTGCCTGAGTGAGGCAGGTTGCCTGAACCTGCCAAAGGTCAACCTGCCTGACCAAAGGTCTGCACCTGAGTGAAGTCGCCTCCCTTCACTAAACTGTGTCAAACGTTTGTTCAGCAAAAATATTCATTTGTGCTGCTATCATTTTAAATATATCAATAAATATTTCCAGAGGTCATGAAAGGTCAACCCGCTACCTCACATTCAAAAAATGAAAATAAATCTGCTGTTAGTCAAACTCACCTCTCGCAGCTCCTGCAGAAGCGCATTGAGCCTCTCGTTCTCTGCCTGAGCGTTGGACGCCACCGAGCGGCTCAGCGTCACCTCCGTCTGCAGCTCCAGCAGCCGGCCCATGTAATACGCCTCCTTGGAGGCTGACTCCTGCAGCAGTGTCTCCTCAATGGTCTCTCCATCCTCTGCCACCTTGCGCTGGTTGGTGTAGGCCTGACCGAACGCCTGGAGAGAGAGAAACCACATGATGGACCTGCAGCTCCGCCTGGCCGCCAGGTGAAACTGCGGTCGTCACCAACATGGGCGACCTGTTGGGCCGTCAATGGTGGCTGATGTTTCACTGATCAATAGATACACTGTTCCCATTTTCCTGACACAGGTTTTCACATCACTGGGAGCTGACTGAAGGCGCCGAGGCTTGATTGAGGAAACCAAAGCAGGCACCAACAGAACAAACGGAGCCAATCATGGAGGCGCCGCTTCGTCAATAAAATGAACAGAGACTCAGATGGAGCAGAAAATCCTCCACCGTCAAGTCGTCCCACATAAACACCGACTTAAAAGCATTGAGAGGAGAGAAAGGCTCAACTTAACCCATCATCTTCATTAACTGATTTCAAAAATGATCAACGCAGCAGCAGCAGTTTGAAAACCTTCCAAACAAACTAAGCAAAAATAATAGTTTTAATTAATTCTTAATGATGAAATTTTAATTCATCAATGTGTTTGTTTTCTCTGTATCTGCAGGATCTAATAACCAATAAATGAACCATTTTAAGCATTAAACATTCAACTTTTACAGAAATAGTGTAAATAGTTACGTGATAAATGAAGAAAATTAAATAAGGTACTTACTATATAAAAAAAACATTTTAGTAAATGAAAGTTAAAAATGTGAAGTCTTTAGTAGAATAAATTTATTCTAAAAAACAAAAATGTATTTCCATCAAAACCACTTTCCCATTAAAATCAATCATTCTATCTTTCTTAAAATTAAAGAATGAAAATAAATAAATTATTTTTTCAACATTTATACAATAAATTAATGTGCTTTAACCCATAATAAAGAAAGACTGATTAAATGATCCAAACCAAAAATCTCAAACCAGCATCAGATGAGTAAAACAAACAAACACACACAGCAGGTTTAATGTGCTAAAAATAACAAAACTAAAACCTAAAACACAAATAAACTAGAGTTTGAAGTTCAGCTATTTACGCTCCTTTATCCTAAGAATGTTTTCTGACTTTCATGAGTGTAAAACTGGTTTCTCTGTGAAGCAGCAGCCTGGTGGTTCGATACACTCTGACCCCTCCCCTGTTCTCAGCGCCTCAGCAGAACCGGGCCGTGGTGCCGCTGGCCTCAATCAATCAATGCGGCTTCGTCTGGAGTTTTTTATGCTCTAAATTAACACATGATGTGAAACTGTAAACAATTCAAGGTCAGAAATACTAGAAGGCTTTAGGGTGCAGGTTCTGACTAACAAGGCAGCCTACATAATAAACAGAGAAAAATGTATAAAGAAGATTATAACTAAATCCCTCCTCCCAATAAACATCCTCTTCTCTGTTCATTATGAATCATTTATGAGATACAAGTTTCCATTGTTTTCCATTAGACATGAATCCACTATCTGATTTTTTCCTCCCTCAACGGATCAGTTTTCTGTTTCACTTTTGTTCAAGAAATCTGAATTATTCATGTTGGAGAATATTTTTCTCTTATTCAGTGAATGTTTAGTCACTAATGTGACTACAAATTATTTCTCCACACTGTTGGAAAATGAATGGATGGCATTGCAGGTGTCATGATGTCAGACAGGATCTGTTGAGGAATTTCTCTGTTTAACTTTGTGAAGCAGCTCACAAAAACTGTTTTTAGTATTCACTCACATCATCTTAGCCTTATATCAGAATTTTTTTATGATATAAAACATTTAAGAGGGATAAAAAGCAAAAACCAAAGAAATCTCTAAATATTACACTGTAGCAGACCGCTAGGGGGCTCCACTCACAGCCACAGGACAGGATGTTTGCATGGAAGTTTATAAAACAGTCAAGTAAATTAGCACTTTAGAATTTATCTGGAAAATTAATGTAGAGGAAGCAAAGTGTGACAAACAGTTTCCAATTTAGCAAAAACGCTAAAGCGCTAACGTAAGTGATTAGCACATAGCCGAAGTGTTTCCCCAACTGAGCAGCTGCATATTCCTAAATACCCTAAATACCCTAATAATCTGGATCAGGACATGTTCAGGTTTAGAGCAAAGACTCATGCAGGCAGAGGCTGACGTCCCCACAGGACATTTCACTTCAACAGAACATTTTATTTTGCCTTTGAAACACAAAGTTAGAGTTAGCATATGAAATAAGTGTGAGCAATAATCAGTCAACTGAAAGAAATGCAAACACAGAACATCCAAGCCTTCAGGCATAAACAACCTGCTCAACTTCCACTTTTAATGAGTAAAATCCAGTGATGCACAAAAATGTAAACAAAACAAAAACAGCTCGATTATTATTATTATTATTAGTCTGTTCTCCAGTTTTTCCTCTTTTCCTTCAGATTGTCTCCCTGCTGCCTCCCTCAGTGTGGTTGCAGTGAAGGACTTGATTAAAAAAGGAACAGCATGTGAACAATAAAAAAAGCTCTGCTGATTAATTCATAGCACGGGGAAACTGAACGAGCCGGATTCCTGCATCGGACGAGAACAAAACAGCTGAGGCCAGGAGGTGAGACACGAGAAATCTGGCAGAAGAGGAAGGAAAGAACATCGCAGGACGAGTTGTGGGAGTTTCTGCTCCCTGCCAGGTTGCCAAGCAAACAGGAGAGATTTCACATGACTGCTGCTCCCACACAAATAAAGTAGCACTGAAGCAAAAGTAATGAGTGAAAGTTTTTTTTCAACAGTTTTTAATTCAATTTTCTTAAATTTTGCTCTTAACTCAAACTGACTGGCTGGAAATGCAGAGCTGGAGCCAGATGGAGACACAGAGAGACACGATGTCCCAGTTAGAGACAATGAATCAGCAGCCGCTCATCCAGAGAGGGTTCCTAACGAGCAGCAGATAGTTTTATAACAGACCTCCTTCCTTCACGGGACACACTTCCTCTCCACTTACAGACAATCACACAGAGTGACAGTGATGGACGTGCAGCGCTGCTGACACATGAAGAGGCTCAGGATGTTTCAGCTTCATGCAGAACAAACTGATGGCAGTTTGATGGTCAAATCAAACTGACCATCAAACTGTTTGAATTTTTCTGGTTGAATTTTTGCAGGTTTGGACGATTATTCCCTCTGGAATAATTGTTAGCTGAAAGGAGTTATTTATTTATTTTTTTTACTGTTTTACTTTTGGACAGTTGTTGTGATGTGTAACCGTGACAACAAGGTAATGCTGATTAGCATTTCAAAAGCTCAAACGGCCAGATAGAGATTTAAAGAGGAGCGGCAAAAACAAAGGAGGAGGATTAGCAGCTTGACTCCTGATGTTGACGTCCATAAGATGTTACTGTGGAATATTGTCTCCTGGACATTGAGCTGTTAGCATGTTAGCATGAGACTGTCATACAGTGATAGTCTTCAGTCAGAAGCCTTTTTAGATTTGCTTCAACATTGACTGCTAATGGAGGTCCTGCCTGCCCACAGCATCACCGTCCACAACGACTCTGAATTGATCATAAACATTACAGAAACACAACAGCACTTCAGTATTTCCAGGTAGGCAGAATGTAAACCATATCCAACTTTTTCACAGCAGTTTGAACGACTCAGTTCTGATTTTTTCACTCCACAAAAATCCAAATGTTTCTGAATTTGCGCCACTTCCACTTCAGATCCAACTGGTCTGTATGTTTTCCTCTTGATTATTCATATAATTAAGTTTTATTCCCTGCAATAAATGTTCATAAAATTAATTCAGCTTTCTTCATACATGCATTTGGATCTTCTTACTTCACAACCAAACATGACTGGAAATTTTTTTATTTTAGTCATGCTAACTCTGTTTACAGCTAACTAAAGATGGTTACGATCATAATATATTATTTTGTTCACCTCCAAATTGAAACCCTTTTCCTCGTATGTAAGCTGTCACACAGTGGGGCATCGAACAAGGCAGGAAAAAGAAAAAGAGTTTTTTACTTTTAATATCTCAATGCAAAATCAGACCTGGCAGTTTTACAAACCTGGATAACTACATCTTTACCGTAAACTATTATAGTTTTTCACCATTTTCATAAAACTGATTTAATCTTGCAGTTTCTCATTCAACACCTGTTCAGTTCTCTGCAAAGAAAAACATTTAATGTCTTCAGGCTTCAGGCTTCTTCTGCCTTTTGTGCTTCAGTGTCCAGACAATAGAATCCCAGGCTGTGGATATTCATTCCTGGGGCCAAACCAGGAGGAGGAGGAGGAACACTGCACCATGTTATAGAAGGAGGAAGAGGAGGAGGAGGAGGAGGAAGAGGGTGCGACCCTGAAATCCCTCCCATTGTGTTGCAGCCCATAATGAGGAGTCAGGGGACGGCTTTAGGGTGTGAAATCCTGTATTTTCTGAGCATGCAACAGAAATCTTTTTGCACACGCAGCATCACGGCTTAATCTGTGATGCATACTGGAGCAGGAAGTTTACTTGTTATTAGAAATGTAAAGACAGGAAGGGATTTACAGCAGATTTGATCAGATTTTCATGGTCAGGGCTTAGTGCAGCGGGATGCAGTTACAGTTTCAGTTTTACTCTCACAGTTTAATATCCTCATGACTGATTACTGTGAAAATGACAAATTATAACAAGAATTTCCTACAAGGGACCCAAACTACGGCAGGAACCGTGGAATATTTCCCGAGAGCCGTTTCTGTGATATGTTTTGTTTAAAGTAAAACAGGATTATAAGGATTTCACTGGAGGCAGGTCATCATCACAGGTCCAGCAGACAGGAAGCTGTCCATGCAGACACTCTCTGCTCAGCCAGACGGTCAACCATTCAGCACAATCACTCAATTAAAACAAAGCATATCAGATATCTGAACTCTGTGTTTCAATTTAAGCCGTCAAAAACTCAGTGCTCCCATGGTTTCCTTAGACAGAAACTTTTAAAACTAATTTGTATAATAAACTGAGCTTAATACACGGATTGATTACTAGGATCAATCGGAATCATGTGTCACTGAATTTAAAAGATTTTTTCAACATTTGTTGTGAATTGTTGCTATATGAATAAATTGAAGAGAAATAATAAAACAACCATCAGAAATCCTCCTTATTAATAACTGTGACCACGATTGGTGTGAATTTTTAAGGGGCCAAAAAAGCTAGAAGGAAGAAAACTGTCAGTAAAATGTGGGTAAGTCATGATTATGATGATCATGATGATGATTATCATAATTCATGTTTTCCTAATAAAAGCTGGAAGTGACACCAGTTGCTGATCTCAGACAGATAAAAAGATTTTTGCTTTATTTTGTCAGTAATAGATGAAAATGTAAAAATCCCATCACATTACTGTATGATAACCATTGTGTCGCTTCTCCAGCTCTTATCTTTACAACACAGCAAATGTCATTTAATTAAAAGCAAAAAAATCAACTCATAAAGGACTTAAATCTTCTGAGTCGCTTCCATGTAAAAAGACCAGCTGGACGTCCAGCCAGAGACACCAGAGCTTTCAGAACCATGGAGAGAGACGACCAGGACTGCTGCTGACAGACAGAGGCTGTGTGTGTGTGTGTGTGTGTGTGAGAGATGTAAAGCATTCACACAGAGGGTGACTGGCAGCGCTAAGACCCTCCTCCTGGATCTGATTGGCTATTTTTAGTTAGTGCTGGGAGGAAGCAGAGCAGCTTGACGTTTTCACAGATTATTTCATAATAAACTGTCATTACAGTATCAACAAATATGCACAAATATTTTTTTAATAAAATTTACATTTTGCAGCTTTAATGCAGCCGCAGTTATTGAGCATATTAGCTGCAGATCATGCAGCCTAACAGTCACTACGCTTTCTATGAAAATAAAACTCACAATCTCAATATTTTAATTCAGTAAAAACAAGAAAATCACTAAATATTAATAATATATTTCTTTACATGTCATTTGGTTATCTGTTCATTCTGAGTAGGAAGTCTTTGTTGATGGCTACAGAGTGAGTTGCAGTTTTCCATGATGAGTCTGTGATGAGGCGGATGGAGCCATATTTAGCCTCTAACAAGGACGCAGAAATGTCGCCATCAGCTTCAGGAACCAGGGAAAGTGCCAAGTCAAGAGATGTGAGGCCTGTAAGTGCACATGTCGCCAGCAGGCAGGGGAAGCTGGGTAATCACGGCTGCAGATCCACAGAAACATCAGACATTTTTAATGTCCATGTTGGCTTTGTCCGATTTTATTAAGTATAATCAATAAATACAGCTTTAAAGGAGATTGAGGCCTGCTCCTCGCCTGAATCAGCAGAGATGTTTACAGTTTATTACTGAGAAAGCCGGAGCGCCGCGCTGCACAATGACAATCTTGTAGTTTAATTTCTCCGACTGCAACGAAGCTTTAGAAACACGGAGCTGAGATGAAGCTTTCACGGATAATAACTGAGGGAAAGGGGATCTGACGCCTGTTTCCCTCAACAGTAAATAAAATAATCCATAATTTAATACAGGAGAAAAAAACTAACATGTTTTATATTGAATAATTCCCAGAATGGTGACAACACCACCTGTGGGATGCTCTGCTTCAAAATTTCCCAGAATCCCTCATTCAACTTAAATCCTTCAATCCATTTTTATTTTCCAGTTTCCCGATTTAAATCTGGGAATTCAGGAAAAACAAACCTGATACGGTCAAATCAAACTGTGAAATATTTACAGCAGCTGCTGTGTCATTAATTAATGAGTCCATGATGAGGAGGAGACGAGACGAATCCACCAGCCAATCAGAGGATAGGCTGCGCACACACACACACACACACACACACACACCCTGAAGCAAACCTCTGCATACGTTTTGATGGTATTTACTCTTGACTTGTGCCATTCACTTGAAGAGGCAGCAGGAAGGAAGGAAGCTCAGTGATTGGATGAACGTCTTCAGACCGACAGAGGAAGCGAAGGAAAAATGATGGAAGGAAGAAAAGAGAAGAAAGATCTGGACTGAGAATTCATATCTGACTGACTAAACAAAAACTATTCTTCCACATGCAAAACATCCGAGGATTCCAGCAAATATTAATTTTACAGAGATTAGAGTGACATTACAGCCTCTGACTTCAGATTTAATGTGGGAAAACTGAAGAAAATAATACATGATTTAATCTCAGCCAGATTAGATGCAGAACATTGTGGAAAACATTTCTTAAACTCTGCTGCAGATTTCTAAATCTAAAGCAGGGGTCTCCAACCTGCGGCTCCGGAGCCACAAGTGGCTCTTTGAACCCTCCACAATGGCCCTTAATAACTGACAAAAAATTATAAAGAGCCAACTGTTTGTAATAACAGATTCAGGTTTCAGAAGTTTATTAGTTTTTTATGGAGAAATTACATTGAATTGAACAGAATGAAACCAAAAGTTCCAGTAATTTTTTTTTTACATCTATTTTTTGTACTTAGGTTGGAAACTATCCACTTTCTCTCCTGATGGAGGGTTCAGACAGACAGACAGACAGACAGACAGACAGGCAGACAGACAGACAGACAGACAGACAGGCAGACAGACAGGCAGACAGACAGACAGACAGACAGACAGGCAGACAGACAGACAGGCAGGCAGACAGGCAGACAGGCAGGCAGACAGGCAGACAGGCAGACAGACAGACAGACAGACAGACCGACCAAGCCCAAATTCAGATCCATGTTTAATTTATTTACATTGAAAATATATTTTCTGGCCCTTCCAGCCATGACAAGTTATTAAATATGTCTATTAGAAGCAGAAGGAACGCTACAGGATATTTTAAAGTATTTTTAGCATTTTTTTTAGCTGCAATATCTTTGTAAATGTTATATTTACAAAAAAATTGCAAGTAGGCATCACACTGAAGGTCCCTCTTTAGCAGCATTTGAGAGTTGTATAAAGTAAACAGTTTCCTTTTAAACAGCTCCCTACATCTCTGCTCTTCCTCTACCTCCGTCTCTAACAGCTCACTGAAGCTGAAAACAGCTTTGATTCTCCTTCCCTCAGTAAAAGCATCTACACAGAAGGGCTCTTCATACATACATGTTTATAAAAACTGGCGACTGAACGGACACCAGCACTGTCACTTCCAGATGCACAAACTAAAATCAACAACAAGGAAACAACAATGAAAAGTATCTAAACTGAAGCTCTTGGACAAAATCTGAAGGAAATATGCTGAAGCCTGAAAAGTTTCCTGTTCTGGTTTGAACTAATAAAAACTGGACTGGATCTCAGTAAACAGGCATAAAGCGACAAAATGTCAGAAGCACATCAGCTTGTTAGAGGAAGATTTTTCTGTTGTGAATCCAAAAGTTTTCCCAAAACGAAGACTGTCTGAATTTTTGCTTTGCTTTCAGAGTTTGCAGCAGACACAGCTAAAGTCGACCACTAATCAATACAGCATCCTGCAGGCAGGGGTGTCCTGCTCCTACTGGGTTTCACTGCAGCAAAACACAGCTTTCTGTGCAGCTTCTGGCTTGTATGGAGATGACAGCTTCAAATGAACCAAAAGGAAAAATATATGTTTCAAAGCTGGATGGGTTATGATGACCAAACTGGGCTGCATCCTGGAGCTTGTTGCTATGGTCACAGGTTGACATCACCAGAACTGCAACTCAATATTTAATCTGTGTATTTAGCAACGATCAAACGAGAGCAGGCGGAGTGGGTTGGTTCTGTTCGGGTTCTCTTTCAGGAGACGCTGCCTGTTTCCCTGACGGCTTCAGCTGCAGATACTCCCACTGTTTGGTCTGATGAACCACCAAGCTGCGCCGTTTGCACCAGCATGCACTGATTTCACTATGTATGCTACGCTACACACAGCGCCGCTCTGACATGATACATTTTCACCAAGCAGAGCAGAAATCGATGGATAATTACCACTTCACTCCAGGGGAGGGTGGGACGGGGGGTTCAGACCGCAGGGAGGGCAGAGGAAAGGGGGTAGGAGGGTAACAGGAGACGGTGAGCTGATGGTGCAGAGGTGGAAAAAATAGGAAGAAAAAAGCACACCATCTCATCATGGATTGATTTAGCTCCTCCAGCCACGTTTTCCGCCCCCCCCACCGATCCCACAATACAGAGAAGAGAGCAGAACGGGTGGAGGAGACTTACAACCTGTCTGCCTCTTTTGTTACTGAGTGACTTTATCTTAAAAAATGCAGGCGGACGTGGCTGAGAGGACGATGGATTCTACTCAATCCGGCTGCTCAGTGAGAATCTGAAACTATTTACCTGCAGCAGCAGAGATTATATTAAACACTTTCATTTTATTCATCTGCAGCCGTTTGAACAACACCAGATAAATGTTGTTTATTTGATGAAGAATATCTAAAAAAAAGTGACATTTGATTCATTGATTAATCATCAGAATAACTGATAGAACTATAACAGGTTCAATAAGTAACAATTACTGGCTACATAAAAGGCCTAAAATATGAACGGAAAACCACAAATCCAACAATTCAATCATAAAAATCTATTGTTAATATCTTTATGTCAAATAAATAAAACATTATATAACTTGGGGCCTTACAGCCTCAAACTGATCGTCACCAAAACAAATCATCACTAGAAACATACAAACGCTGCCAGTAAAGATTTTCACACTGATTATAATCTATAATAAACTATTTTAAACATGTCATTTTTTAAAAATGAAAATATAAAGAAGAACAGATCATTTCCTCCTTTGATGTTGTTTTATTAGCGCTGGTTCTCTTTTTCAAACAGAAACAAAATTATTGGTCGAATCTAAGCTATTTCTAAATTTGCCATGAATAATCAACTGAATAAAATAATTATTCAGATCATAATATGGAAGGCAGTTTGACTATTAAACACAGCCATGACACTTCTTCTATGCTCTGCTGTGATGGCATCTCCCTCTCCAGCCTCTGATTTCCTCCCATCAGACTCTGATCTGCCCGGAAACAGCGCTAACAAGCAGGACCACAGGAGTGTGTCCGTCACTGCTTATGCAGCTATCCAGAGTGGAAGAGCGCACACACACACGGGAAAACGAGGGGCGAGAGCGGGACTGGGCCGAAGGGCAGAAAGAAAACAAAGAGAAGTAAAAGTATCAGAACAAAGAGCGAGAGCAGCCTCGGTTTGCTGCTCTGCTTCTGCCTCAGGGAGTAAAGAGATGCAGACATTTGCTTCACAAGCAAAATAAAAAACTAAAATTGTGTCTTTTTTGTTATATTTCCATTTTAAAAACAAGCAGGTGAAAATTAGCACCAGTTCTATGAAGCATCCTCTCCACCAGCTCTGATCTGCACGTTCAACCAGAGCAGCTAGAACTGCAAAAACAAAAAAATATGCAAACACAGAAGAGGCACCAATGAAAATGTGGAACTTCTTTAAGATCAAACCTGGAGATTTTCTAAAGCTTATAGCAAATCCAAACTCATCCATCAGCATTCTGTTTCAGTTTATTTAATCTGTTTTATTTAACAGATTAAATAATTATCCCCATAATGTGTGTATAATGTACACATACATTTATGTATACACACATTATGACCCTAAAAAGCCTCTGAGTTTTACTAGAAAGTGCATCAAATAACAAGTTTGCTGCTGAATTTACAGAACAGGATGAAGCTCTTCACTTGTGACGTGTTAAAGGGGAGGCATTAGGCAGGATTCACATTTTGCACAGTTTTGTACTTTCATTTGGGTTTCTACTACAAACATCCAAAATGCTTAAAAAAAACACCCAGCTGTTTTTTAGAAATAGATTGATCTTTTTGGTGTCTGGAAAATAAGCAGTTTCAAAAAGTTTTGGAACGTAACAGGCCTGTTACCTAGCAACCCCTGCAAAGTCCATAAAGCAACCAAAGTGCAGTTCCAGCATGTTTGGTCAGCTGGTTTTACCTATTTTCACTGTTGAGAAAGACGAGTGTTTAGTTGGTTTACTATCCAGAAACCACTTGCTGCATTTTGATTGATTGTATAGGAGGCTCCACTTCTGCTTTTCAAAGATGTACGGTTGTATAATTGCACATCTGTTTGCAGACATTTTGATGTGCGAGTGTAAACATTGAGTTGGGCGGGCAGCAGTCTGCACAGGTGTGGTTAACAATAATTGCCAATTTAGTAACTTTGTTCCTATATTTAGCAACGTTTTAGACATAAAAATTGGTTTCGGCTAAATCGGAGCAGTCAGGCTTCATAAAGTTTGGTTACCAGCCAGAAAACTATCATCTGTTCACCTCTATAGCAAACCAGTAAGAATGATGAGAATTATGTTTAGTTTCAGCAAAATGTGGCACAGTTACTTCTGTGAACAGAGACCGAATAATGAAATTATTTTAAAAGTGATGTCAACAGGATTCTTATATAAAAATGAAGATGTCTCTTCCTCCACAATGATGAGGCATTTCACTGCTTTCAGGCCCAGAGGCGCCGCAGTTCTCCATCTGCAGCTAGCTTCCCCTGATAAGGCCGCTCTCCTGGGAACGTGGAGCGGAGACATGATGTTATTGTGGTGGCAGGTTTGCACTCTGGCACTCACTCTCACAGTCACAGAGGTCTGTGCCGCGGGAGCAGGAGAGGCGGCGTGTTTTACTGAATATTCTCTCAGTCAGAGCCGAGCGACGGCGCGCAGACGGACGAGCAGCTGGAGAAACAAACCAGCTGACGACGAAAACAAACCAGAACAAAGAGAACGAATTTTTAAAACACCCAACAGGTCTGAGGGAAGAAAGTTACATCAGCTACATGTTGCTTATGTGACTAAATAACTAATAATTAATCAGGCTTCAGTTTTATCATTTTCATTTAGCAACATTGCTTTTCTTCACAGATTCTGTTTAACTTATTTCTCAGTTGAGGCTCTTAAAGTCCGATCATTTAAAGTAAAATATTCCAGTTTCATGATAAATGCAAAGTAGCTGTAAATCAAGATTTAACCTTGATTATTACAGAATTCCACATGGCTCATTTATTATTATTTGATGTTTTCAGACTTAAGTAAAAAACACAGAATAAACACACACTCCTATCATTGGTCTTCAACCTGAGGCTCCGGAGCCACAAGTGGCTCATTGGCTCTTCATAACTCAGAGCCAATCTATATTTAAAATATAGATTTAAAGATCTATATTTAAAATATAGATTTAAATATAGATATAGCAACAAATGTAACCTTTAAAAGTTACATTTGTACATTTTTAACCTTTAAATGTTTTCAGTTAAGTTCAATTTCCACAACAAAAGCATCATTAATATTTATTTAGATTTTTTATTTTGGAAAATGTGTCCTTTTTTTCTTTTTCTCTTTTACATAATTTTTCACCCAAATGCACCCATGATCTTTGTGTAAAAGTTTAAGTTTTACTTTATTTTAACACCTAAAAACAGAACAAAACGTTCTTTAAAAAAATGACCACAAATGTCATTTATTGGGTATGTATCAAAAATATAAAGTTACTTTGTGGCTTTAAGCTGCTTATTTGCAGAAAAAGCTCTTTGGACTGTAAAGGTTGTAAAGTCCTGCACTTCTTAAGCAGATTATTGGACCTTTTTGTTGTTTTAACACAAATCAAACTGCTGCCGGATTAGTTTAGTCAACAGGTGTAGTTTTAAAACACTGTGCATATAAAAAACAACCCGTTGTTTTAAAAAGTTTTTTTTAAAAACATTTGTTTTAAAAAGGTCGGGCTGATATAATATGGCAGGAAGTGGAGGAGCAGTGATGGATACGAGTTGCTGCAGAGGAAAGAAATGGTCCTGGTACCGGTGGGTCTCACAACAACACAAATCTGTTCAATCACCTGAAATTTAAGACAAAAGTCATAATTTTATCAACTGTTACAGAAAAGAAATACAATTTATTTAATATTCTTTGCCAAAATGAACAACTTCTTCTTATTTATATTTGCTGACTATTGTTAATTTTTTTCCTTATGTATATATTTTTTACATTTAGTCTGTTTTTTATTCAATTATTTTGCAAACATTTTATTGCAAAAAATAATAAAAACCAATATGATTTGTATTTATTATTTTTTTATATATTATCATCCACTGGAATGAAGAATGTAGTAATTGAAGAGGAAGGATCTGAATCAGTGAAATAAATAAGTAGCACATTTCTGCTAAAGCGCTAATAGTAGCATAGCTAGCTTTTCATTTGGCGCATTAGCTAACATTGAAAACATTTAGCACACTTAACTTCCTCTAAATGTATTTTTCTGTATACATTTTAAAGCACTAATTTACTTGGCTGTTTTGTAAAGTTAAATAAATTTTGACATCTGTGAAGAAGTTTTGGTTAGCCGTGTATATTCACGCTCTTATTTTGAAGAGGGTGAAGTCTGTTAACGCAGCAGTTCCATTTCCTCTCCCCACCTTCTCTCTCTCTTTCCCCAATAACTTTAATTAAAGCAAGAAATGTACATTAACAAAATAAGACAGGATGATAGAGAGCAAATATAAACATCAATACAATATCTAAAGATTTTATAGAATTGGGGAATCATAATGTCAAAATTAAATTGGTGCTCGAGGTCTGTGGTGTTTTCCTGTATTTTTCATAATAAACAAGAACATGTTTTTAGATGAAGGAAAAATCCAGAAGCTTTCTTTCAGCCAGCTGACGCCACACAGCAACAGGTGAGGGAGGGGGGATGATATGATACTCTACAGAAAGCGATGGTCGATCTAATCATAGCGTTTCACTAAATGAACTTTCTGTTGGTAACCAGAACACACCGATCTCCAACACCCTTCAACTTTCTGTCAGCCAGCCAACAACAATCCAAAATTATGAGATATTAGCCAGACGGTGAGTCAGGTTGTCTCCTCAGCTTAACTTTACAAGCATGAATGTACATAGGATGACATCTGCATGATGTAACCTGCTAAGTGCTGCCTGAAATGCTGCGCAGGCTGAGCAAAAGATGCCATCATGATTTTTTAATGCAGAGGCAGCTGGGCAAGAATGTCACACAGAAAAAGCTCAGAGATATATATTTAATGTCTTCATCCTTCAGTGCTCAGCATGTAACCATAAAGAAGAACCGTCTGGGACCAATAAACATGTCTACTAATCACCTGCTCTCTGTCGTCTTAGTCCAAGTAAGCAAATGTCAAAAAAGATAAGAAGCAATTAAAATTTTACTGAAAGAAGAAAATTATTCTGATGTATGAGGAAAACATACAAATCTGATTTTATTCTTAAATATTAAAGACAACAAAAGGTCCAAGAAGGTTCAAATCCCAGACGAGCCCCCAACTGTTACAACCTGGCTAAGTTTTAAGATTAAAACTACTTTTAGTTTTAATCTTACCTAAACTAAGGGTAAGATTAAAATTTCTGACTTTATCATATGAACCAGTCTCACCCGAAGAACAGTTGTAAACGGCATAATGGACAAACACTGTTGTGACATGTCAGAAAGAGCAGCAGCTTCTTAAAGGGACAGAGGCCCAATTTCAAGGCTTTAAATTGCAACGTTTCATACACAGCATTTTTATAACAAATTACCTGATTGTGTTATAAAACGCCTGGAAAACACATAATACTGCCCCTTTAAGACACAGATGCTATAATGAGCTAAACAGGATGTGTTGAGGCTAACTAACACTGGACAGATGGTGGCAGCATCATGCTGTGGAGACATGAAGCTGGTTAAACATGGTGGTCAGTAGATGTTCAGATCTGGAGGAGACAAACATGCAGAAGGTTTTTCTACAAAGTTCAGCTGAACAGAAATGCTTCGTTTCGCCTTATTGGTTCTCCATAACCTTGAGCTCAATCCTGTTAGCTTTAGAGATCCATGATGCAAATGGACCAAATGTATAACCAGTCCAACAGAACTTCTTCAGCTACTTTGGCTCAAGGATGACAGATTCTGATATACTGGGTTTTATTTTAAATCTGTGAAATTACTTTAAAAGTAGATAATAAGATGAGAAATCCCAGCAGAGGTTCCAGATTCCTACAGAATTTATTATTTATTGGGAGTTTGGGTTTGAACTAGGTCTGCAGGCTTCAGACTGTGCAGCTTCATATGTATATATATATATATGTGTGTGTGTATATATATATATATATATATG